>SJYC01119071.1:0-21723 GCA_006408675.1 Madoqua kirkii
AAAATATTAGATGCTGAGTTTCTTTATTTTCTAGGGAAATATTCTGAATTCTGGGAAAATACTAGATATATGTAAGCATTTATTCTCTCTAAATTTAAGCTCTTTTAATTAAAACACATTATTATCTAATTTCTTAATAGATTTTAGAGGTAGAAAAATATTGTACATTCACACACTGAGCAGTAAATACTTTCCTCCCTTATACACAGAGATGCCCTGGCTTCCGTTTTACAGCTTTAGCCATGGGTCAAAGTAAACAGAAAAACTCACCACCTTAGATCTAAAAGATTAGTTCTCTTTCTCAGAGGATATGAAATTTTTATTTGAACTCAAAAGTAGAAAGACACACAAAAATTAGCAAACCACATTGTCTGCTGTTCTCACCTTAGAATAGGTGTCCATCATCCAAGGGAAATCACCAAATGGTCAGATGATAAAATTAGATGCCCAATCTTGCAGCCATCTATAGGGAATAACTCATTAGCTATGCACAGAACAGACCCACAACCAAACCTGACTAAGTATAGAAACAAACAAACAAAAACCCCACAAAATCTCGGGGTAAAAGATCAGAAAAGGAGTTAGGACAGGTTAAGTTGCCATTCCCTTTGAGAATCACTCCAAGAACTGAGAAAAGAGAGTTTAATCCATGAAATGAACTTTAATTCATTCTTGGACTTAATTCAGGAAATGAATATTTAGACAATTCTGTTCAATCAGCTCTGTAGGCATCGCTTTTCACTTTCATGCATTGGAGAAGGAAATGGCAACCCTCTCCAGTGTTCTTGCCTGGAGAGTCCCAGGGATGGGGGAGCCTGGTGGGCTGCCGTCTATGGGGTCACACACGACTGAAGCGACTTAGCAGCAGCAGCAGGTATCTCACTGGAACCTCCACAACTGTTAAAGAATAATTTTCAAAAAGTTAAAAACAATGTCTTCTCAGTGGCGAAGAATCTGCCTGCCATTGTAGGAAATGCAGGAGATTTGGGTTCAGTCCCTGGGTCGGGAAGATCCCCTGGAGGAGGAAATGGCAACCCACTCCAGTATTCTTGCTTGGGAAATCCCATGGACAGAGGAGCCTGGTGGATTACAGTCTATGAGATTGAAAGATTCAGACATGACTGAGCGACTGAGCACACACACACAGGACATTTTGAACAATATTAAATAACAAAGTTTCCAAAAAAATGCTAAAAACATAAGTCTCATTCACACATAAAAAGATTACCTCTCCAACATTATTTGTAATTTTTCATTGGTGAGAGAATCAGTAAGATGGTAGTGCTGCTTCAGAGAGGACAGCTTCAAGGAAATGAATATTTTATAAACAAACAAACAAAAAATGAATGTTAGAATAAGCTTTCTAGGATGGGGCCCAAATCAGTTAATGTCCACCAGGACAATAAAATTGTAATCTTTCAGATTTTCTTCTCTACTAGACAGAAATGTGCTAGTTAACCTGAAACTTTATAGCATCTGGGCTCTAATCAAATTGTAATAGGAAGTCAGATATGCACAAATTCCCCCAAGGCAATAAAAATGTCCTTGAGCAGACCTAGTCAATAACAATTGAAAGAAAATACTACTCTTCCTTTTAATTTTTTCCAGGTTTGGGGCAATTTTTATTAATATTTGATTGCCCCATTCTGTTTGTGTGACTCAAAAGCGTTTTTACTTTGCAAAGGATTCCAGTTGCTTTTGAATTTCCTAGGCAGAACGGATTGCTAGAGATCAACTCTTTGAGACATAGTTATTTTAAATTCTCTTCTAGCATTTGGGTTTACAGTGATTCCACTGTTTTTGTTTTTCTCTTTATGTCCTCCTAAAATAATGGTATATTCTTTTAATAATAAAACCTCTCCTTCCTTTTTCTTCATTTCCTAAAACAATCTAATATTCTGTTGGAGAAATCGTTAGCTTAAGACTCCAGCATCTAAAGTTTCTTTCTAAAAATACATGATGAACTAAGTTATGCCATTTACTCTGGAGTAGCTCTTGCACTTCTGGATAAGCTGTTTCTTCAACATTTTCCTCTTTTGGCTCTAAAAGAGTTCAAAACAACATGGAAAGATGAACAAAATTATGGGTACTTGATCTAGGACTAATTATTCCTGGTTTGAAAAGTTAGAGCTTAGCATATCATATCATAATGTTCTGTAGCCCAAGTGGAAAGCTTGGGCTTTTAAAAATTTTATTTTTTTGGTATTCATTTAAGTATTATTGAAGTATAGTTGGTTTACAATATCAAAAATGTTGAGACTCGAATATGTGTGCCATATCATACTAGGAACTGGAAAACAACAATAAATAAGATTCAAAGGGTTTCAACTCTCTTAGAATTTCTAATTTTGTTGGAAGACACTGAACTAATGCTGGCTCATATCACAGCTGCCAAAACGCAAGAAAACACAGGACTTTCTCTTGAAAATGAAAGTCCAAGTCAAGTTGGCTTAAGGGAAAAAAAAAGAATTCTGTTTGCTTACATGATTAAACAGTTGAAGTCTTTAGGCATATCAGGCAGTAGGGTTTCCAAACCCATCAAATGTGGTTTTTCAGCTCTGCTTCTATTGCCTGCATACCATGCACCGTTTATGCAAGGCTCTCGTAGACACGGAGGCTCTAGATCTTACATCTCAACTTCAAGGCCAGTGGAAAAGCCTGAGGATATTTATGGTAACATTCTCAGAAAAAAGTCTGACTGGGTAATTAACCCATTTCCATGGCAACCACTTGGGCTTTGGCCTTGGCCTGTGCTCCTTGGAGCCCCATCAGAATAAGATGTGGGGTCTATGATTGAAGGAGAGCCTAGGCCCCCAAAAGGATGGGATAGGCTTACTATTAGAAGGTTGAATGGATGCAGGGGCACAAAAGCCAAAGATGTTCACCGTGAATTAGTCTGGGGACAACAGAGAAGGCTTCTTTTCAAAAGACATGGTATCTTTGTGATCTGAAGATTGTATGGTTGTCAGTTATAGTTTACAGATGGCAAAGAGCATTCCAAGTTGAGGGGAACAGTGTGTGAAAGATTAGTAGGAAAGGAAATTATATATTTCAGGACACATGATCAAAAAAATGTTAAGTGGAGGGGGAGACAGAGACAGGAGAGTAGGTTGGAAATGTAATAGCAATCAGATTATTTCAGGTCTTGTAGGTCATAGCAGAGCCTTAATTCTTTTGGTTTTAAGCTAGCCATTTGGATCAAGGGATGGTAGACAAAGGGAAAAAGAAAGAAGAGAAAGGAAGGAAGAAAGGAGATGAAGGAGGAAGGAAAGAAGGAAGAAAGGAAATTTACCTGGATTACTATATATTCCTTGGAAAATATTCCATTACAAACTCAAAGGTCTGTCCGTTTTTTAATGTCCTTGAATGTAGATGTATTTAATACTTCTTAAAATAAGTGGTTCCTTAGACAGGCATTAGAAATCACTGTGCTCACCAGAGACGTTTGAAAAACTGATGCTTAGTGGAAACGGGCTGTGACTTAACATACTGGAAAACAAGACTATCACCATTCGTTTTGGTTCGGACTCACTCTTCTTCAAATAACTTTTTATCTTTCAAGGGTGGGAGCCAGGTCAGTTCTAAGCAACAGTCATGTAATAATACTAAGAACAGGAGAATGTGTGTGCAGTGTCTCAACTCAGCTGTAATTTCCCAGAACAAGGGGTATGGGGGCTGAATCACAGGTCAGGGTGCCTGGCTGCATTCTCCTTGGCCATCAAGATTCCTTAGAAGACAGAAATGTTTTAATGAACAGAAGGCAATAGAAATACCAGCCTTCAAATTCTCTTCATTTTGCTGTCAAGTTCTTTTTTTTTAAGGTGCTCTATTGCTTATTTATTTACTCTTGGCCGTGTGGGTCTTTGTTGCTGCGTGGGCTTTTTTCCAGTTGCGGTGTGTGGACTTCTCACTATGGTGGCTTTTTTTGTTGTGGAGTGTGGGCTTTCGGAGCATGGGCTTCAGTAGCTGTGGCCCATGGGCTCTAGAGCCCAGGCTCAATAGTTGTGGCCCATGCGCTTCGTTGCTCCGAGGCATGTGGGATCTTCCTGGATCAGGGATCAAACCCACGTGTCTTGCACTGACCGCTGGATTCTTTACCACTGAGCCACCAGGGAAGCCCCTTGCTCTCAAGTCTTTTTACCTTACCATTCTCCAGATTATTAACAGATCAAAACCTACCGTGGATATAAGGGTACAAATCAAGAACTTTTGCAGCTGACATTGTAGGGGGAAGGTTAATGACTGAAAAATATTTGTATCCCAACAACATCGAGATGAAATTAAAGACTCTTTTCTAAGGGAAACTGAAGAATAAGAAGGAAGTGTTACAGGAAGAGGCTGGAAGGAGTTTAAATCATAGAGTGGATCCTCTACGGAATCAGGATTAGCAATGATGACTTCACAATATCTTCCTAAGCTTTTCTCTACTGGAGAAAGGGCAGAAAAAAATTAGGGGTAATGTTCTAACTGGCATTACCAGCGGGAGACCCGGGTTTGAACCCTGGGTCGGGAAGATCCTCTGGAGAAGGAAACGGCAACTCACTCCAGTACTCTTGCCTGGAAAATTCCATGGACGGAGGAGCCTGGTTGGCTACAGTCTATGGGATGGCAAAGAGTCAGACATGAATGAGTGACTTTCACTTTCACTTTCTAACTGGCAGAATCTGTCATCTCAGAGAAAAAAATGTACTTATGTGAGACGATGGATATTAACTGAACTTGCTGTGATCATTTTACAGTATATACATGTAACAAGTCATTGTGTTGTGCATCTTGTACTAATAGAATCTCTCTCAGAGTTGCTTAGTCATGTTGACTTTTTGCGACCTCATGTACTATAGCCTGCCAGGCTCCTCTGTCCATGGGGTTTCCAGGAAAATTTACTGGAGTGAGTTGCCATTCCCTTTTCTAGGGGATCTTCCTGACCCAGAGATCGAACCGGAGTCTCCCGCATTGCAGGCAGATTCTTTATGTCTGAGCCACCAGGGAAGCCCACTAATAGAATGCTATATGTCAGTTATATCTCAGTAAAACTGGAGAAAAAAGCTCAGAAGTCTCAAATGAAAAAAAAAAAGTCTCAGGTATGCCAACTGTGTATAGCTGCTGATTCAGAAATATAGGACGTTTTAGACTAAGAAAAAAAAGAAAAGAATGTGTATTAATGGATAAATGTGTTTGTTTCTCAGAAGTAGAAAGAGGTTGAATGGAGCTCCAGCTTCCTAAGAATCAAAAATGTAGAAAACGTAAGTTGGAAATCTTAAGAGATGTAAGAAGACCTAGATGAGAGATACCTTAGTGCTGATCCACGCGGAGAGAAATATACAATGTGCTAAAGTCTCCAGTTCAGAATGTTTCTGGTGAGGAAGTTATGGAAGGGTTTAGACTTTAGCGTTGTGTGGGCTGCCATCTATGGGGTTGCACAGAGTTGGACACAACTGACGTGACTTAGCAGCAGCAGCAGCAGCAGCAGCAGAAGAGTCTTGATGTGAGAACAGGTGTGTCTAAACCTGTTGCTGTACTGTAAGTGTCTTTGCTACTTGTGGTAAGGCTACGCCCTCTCCCAACTTGTGAGCTAAATAAAGAAACTATTCTACCATCAGGCCTATTGTTTCAAAGTTGGTGAGAAGACGAGATAGAAAAACATTAGACTTGACTAAAAAGGAATCAGGCTGTGATGTTTTGAACTTGGGTGGAATTGTTTTGAACTTGGGTGGAATTCCAGAGCTTTGAAACTGAACTCCTTCGGGCCATTTCTATCACATGTATCAATCCTGGCTTGAGTTCTAGTGTCGGAAGAGATCTGTAAGCCTTCTGTGGGCTAACAGAATTGAAAAATGGCTGTGAGGTTGTTTGAACCAGTCTTTCAAGGATGAGTACTTCTTTTCTTTTGGGGATTCCAAATGCCATTCCGGTGACCGGCAGCAGCCTCTAAATAGTTTGGGGTCAGATGAAGCCTGGTAGACCAGAGATGGGCTTTGGTTTTGCAAACTGATGATAGTACAGCTTGAGGAAAGGCTCACAGTTCCCTCTTAAAGAATAGCTTTCTCGGTGTATGGGAACTACAGAAGTTTCAAAGATCTTCAAGCAAACTGCATGGCAGAAGCAAGCTCCTAGGAAAAACACAGTGAATCGCTGGAACTCTCCTTACTATAAGCAAGAGTATCTAGCAGATTCTCTAAGCTCATTTACAGCCTTGCCAATCTTTCTTCTACCTTTCTCAGCCGTGCTTCAAATCGGAGATTTGGTGTTTGGTGCTTGGGTCCCTGGAAAAATAGTTTCCCACCGTTCTTTTGGTCTTTATCTTCAGCAGAGACTGAAGGGGGCAGACAGAAAGAGGTCTGTCGGCAGTCAGCCTGACAGTGAGAACTGTTTACATCTGTGTGAGAATATGGGAACGATGCTATCCACTTACGGGAGTGGTTGCTCAGAAACAGAAAATGAGATGTGGGTGGAGGTTATGGGAGAGCCATGGGAGCAGGAAGGAAGGGTACTAAGGGTGGGTTCCTCTGCTCGGGGAAAGGAGGGAAGGGCTGGTGCAGAGCTCAGCCTGCATTTTAAAGGTAGTCTGCACAGGCCAAGCTTACCTTTTCTGTCCTGTCCACCTTAGGCAATATTCCCTCTGGCCTCTTGGCTCTCCTCCCCTTCCCTTCTTTTTCCTCCCCCTCTTGTTTAGCTGGTTATTCATTCTTAAGAATATTCTCCTGTGACCTTTTACCTTTTTTCTTTTTCCCACCAGTGCCCAAGCCAAAGGCAAAGTGTGTGTAGAGGCCATTTAATGAGCGGGAGAGTTGGGATGTGGTGTGGGGAGGCAACGGAACACCACCATGACGTGGAGACCACGAGGGGCTTGGTGGACGCCAACTTTCCTTTCAGTTTTTTGCCATTATGCTCCTACATTTGTGTGATTGTTATTGGCTGAGTATGTTCCCTTTCTTACCTTTGGAAGCACACGCACTTCCCTCTTCAGAGAGAGAAAGAATTATTCATATCTAACAATAGGGTAAGGCATTCCAGGGGTACATATTCATGACATATCTGTTAACGCATCTCTGTATACACGGTGTCAAGCGGGCAGTTCTCATCCACTATGTCTTTTTCCCTTTTGTCTGAAGTAGGTACCATTTCACAGGCTTCTGGGCAAGTGCATGCTGGGAAATGCAATGCTTTGGCCAAGGATGCTTTGAAGAGATAGGGAGTGAATCTGACTTCCTCTCACAGAACTTCCAGATGCATAAGATGTAAAAGTAGTTCAAACTCCCATAGGTCATAGTTTCCAAGCCTCTTTATTTTACAGAAAGAGAAACTGAGGACCAGAAGTGACGGAGAAGTGACTGATCCAGGACTCCTTTTTAATGATAGAGCCAGGACTAGCATTTTAATTCCTGATTCCTTGTCCAGGACTCCTTTCAGTCAACAGCAATACACTTAGGGCCACTCACCCCCCTCTCTAAACCCTGGAGCTGTCGGGGGACAGATGTGCCAGTTGTTTCCTTCAGTTCTCAGAGCCATCAGCTTCTTCATGGGGTATTTATCTGCAATTTCTTCTCCCTGTCTCCTGAGATTCCTGGGTCACAGGCCTGGCTAATCCCAGAGAGTCCCTTCCCAGGGGCATCCAGTGCATGTCAGCAGTTCCCATCTTCTCTGGAACAGAAGTGGCAAGACTTCAAGAACTCGTGCTTCTTAAGACTCAGCTCAATCTCCACCTGACTCAGCAGAGGTTTCTGGAATATCCCCTCCATGTGCTGACCAAGTCTCAGATGGGCACTAACCAGAAGCAGTCGGTTGCCTCTCTGTTCCTGTAGTGAGAAGTCCAGAAAAAGCTGATTTGAGCACTGAGAAAGAAAACATGCAGTGCATAAGCACAGCATTCTCTGCTCTATAAATAACCCTAATTAAAAGGAAAACACCAGCACAGACTCATCTTTTTTTTATTTTTTCTGCTGGACACCATGGGAGGTCCTTGCAGCAGAATCTCTAGCGCTTGCCAACAATAACTAGGCTCCAAGAGAGAGAAGCTTCTATGCTTCTTCCATTTTTGTGGCCAACTCAACTCTGAATCCTTTCTGAGGCTCAACACGGATCCATCTTTCTTTCCCCTCTTGTCTCTTAGGTGACTTTCAGAGCCCCCATGTCTGACTCCATATTCTCTCCCAAAGTTCCAAGTTGATTTATGAGAGCAGTTCAGCAGGGCTTAATTCATTACCCGGTTAAAATAGTGCCAGGAGGGCTTCCTTAGGAGGGAGGAGTCATGGTTATTCTGGGCTCATTTTTTAAAGGGACTATATAACATTAGATATTGCACAGGGGTCTCTTTCTGTTAGTGACTGGCGGGCGTGGGAGAAGTGGCTTAGCTATCTGAGCCACCCACTTAATTCTGGTGGCTTATAATCTAGTAAGAGGCATAAGAAATAAATGTCTGATCCTTTTATTTCCTTATACAGGAAAATCTTCAAAAATCACACTTATATAATCCAAATACTTTACCTTGATGTCCAAAGTGGTTCTTTCCTCAGTTCCATCATCTTCTTACTCCCCTTCCTCATCTATATGTGTTTCAATTGCATAGATCATCTTAGATGCCCTGAAAAGTCCCCAAGTTCCTGATTCTAGTCACTTTCCATATGGAGTATATCACACCCTATGTCGACATCCAGCCTATCCTTCAGGATCCATTTCATCAACTTAAAATTTTTTTATTGGAGTTTAGTTGCTTTACAACATTGTGTGGTTTCTGCTGTACAGTAAAGGGAATCAGCAATACATATACATACATCCCCTCTTTTTTGGATTTCCTTCTCATTTAGGTCACCAAGGAGTATTGAGAAGAGTTCCCTGTGCTGTTCAGTCAAGATCCATTTCAGGTGCTTATTCTAACTCAGCAGCTGGCAGTGCCTAGATTAAGAAGTGAATAACATGCTCAGTGCAAGACTGTGGAATGGATTACTAAATCTACCTTGGTAGGCTGAAATTACCTTAGGCTGGGATGATATCATTGCATCCTTATCACATGTAGCACAAGGCTTTATTTTTTTTATCCAATAAATACTGGTTTCATTCATGTTTGTTGATTGAAAGAACAGCTAGGAATTACAAAGGAGCCAAAATGCAACAGTATAGAGTGTTTCTTAGGGTACTTGCTTAGGAAGCCAAGTTACGTAGTGGAAATGCTATGCTCCCTTGATAACGTGTTTCTGAGCCAATATCTAGTGGGAGTGGGGAAGGTAGGAGGAGAGTATAAAGAAACTAGGCTCCAAGAGAGAGAAGCTTCTATGCTTCTTCCATTTTTGTGGCCAACTCAACTCTGAATCCTTTCTGAGGCTCAACACGGATCCATCTTTCTTTCCCCTCTTGTCTCTTAGGTGACTTTCAGAGCCCCCATGTCTGACTCCATATTCTCTCCCAAAGTTCCAAGTTGATTTATGAGAGCAGTTCAGCAGGGCTTAATTCATTACCCGGTTAAAATAGTGCCAGGAGGGCTTCCTTAGGAGGGAGGAGTCATGGTTATTCTGGGCTCATTTTTTAAAGGGACTATATAACATTAGATATTGCACAGGGGTCTCTTTCTGTTAGTGACTGGCGGGCGTGGGAGAAGTGGCTTAGCTATCTGAGCCACCCACTTAATTCTGGTGGCTTATAATCTAGTAAGAGGCATAAGAAATAAATGTCTGATCCTTTTATTTCCTTATACAGGAAAATCTTCAAAAATCACACTTATATAATCCAAATACTTTACCTTGATGTCGAAAGTGGTTCTTTCCTCAGTTCCATCATCTTCTTACTCCCCTTCCTCATCTATATGTGTTTCAATTGCATAGATCATCTTAGATGCCCTGAAAAGTCCCCAAGTTCCTGATTCTAGTCACTTTCCATATGGAGTATATCACACCCTATGTCGACATCCAGCCTATCCTTCAGGATCCATTTCATCAACTTAAAATTTTTTTATTGGAGTTTAGTTGCTTTACAACATTGTGTGGTTTCTGCTGTACAGTAAAGGGAATCAGCAATACATATACATACATCCCCTCTTTTTTGGATTTCCTTCTCATTTAGGTCACCAAGGAGTATTGAGAAGAGTTCCCTGTGCTGTTCAGTCAAGATCCATTTCAGGTGCTTATTCTAACTCAGCAGCTGGCAGTGCCTAGATTAAGAAGTGAATAACATGCTCAGTGCAAGACTGTGGAATGGATTACTAAATCTACCTTGGTAGGCTGAAATTACCTTAGGCTGGGATGATATCATTGCATCCTTATCACATGTAGCACAAGGCTTTATTTTTTTTATCCAATAAATACTGGTTTCATTCATGTTTGTTGATTGAAAGAACAGCTAGGAATTACAAAGGAGCCAAAATGCAACAGTATAGAGTGTTTCTTAGGGTACTTGCTTAGGAAGCCAAGTTACGTAGTGGAAATGCTATGCCCCTTGATAACGTGTTTCTGAGCCAATATCTAGTGGGAGTGGGGAAGGTAGGAGGAGAGTATAAAGATGGAGAAGATCAGACAGGACCAACAGAGAGAAATCAGCCCTTTGCATCCCCCAAAAAAGAGCCTGGAGGGATCAATGCCACACTCACAGCTCCCTTGTCAGTTCTTCAGCCGATGGGAAAGTCAGCGGAAAGATACTGGTTTGAGGGTCAGAAGTTGTTTGTTTACTTTGAACATCCATTTTCTCATCTATAGAAGAATAATTTGTTTCAGGCCCACTGGATAGATCAAATGAAAGAATATACAAATATAAAACTGCTTCTCTTTTGACATTTGAAGCAGCTTCTGGCATTTCCCTCTTGAGAATTCTCCTCCACTGGATCTATTTTTCTTGTTTGCCCCTTTTCTCTGATTAAATTCACCAAAGATCTTTCAAAAACTTTGAGACATAGGAAAAGCGCACAAGGAGCCCTTGTAGGCATGGATTAGGAGTTAACCAGCTGTGGAAGAATCCTCCTCGGGATGAAGGGTGAAGCCACATCTGAGACCAGAGATATCTTGTTGCTGGCTCTGGAGAGTGGGGTTCATACATGAGCTGCGCTCAGATTATTTTTATCTCCATCACCATCAGGGTTATTTGTGAGTCTGAGCACATTGTATGAACAGTCACCCAAAGCTCAGAGACCATCAATCCACCATTTGAATGAGCCAAAGCATCTATAAAGTGACAGTCAGCAGCATTTCTAAGGAACCAAATTCAGGGGCTAATAGAACACAGGCTGGAGTTGAACAAATTTATCTCCTGGATCAAGTGGCATAAACCCTGTGTCTCTGGATCAAGGGTCAAATAGCAGAGATTGAGACTGAAGAGTCGCACATGGGTCATTTGCCTTCTCACTCCTCACTGCTGTCCCCATGGACCATATCTTCCCGCAGCATCTTGCATTCCACTGGGGCTGTTAAAACTACCCACTCAGCTCCCCTAAAGTGGGAAAACTCTAATGTCAGCTGCAATACTCTGGGATGAATAGGTCCTTCCAAGAACTAGCTAGATTTTAGAGTCTTCAAAGAGTTCCCTGTGACTTTCTCATCCCCCATGAGGAATCTTCCCTCACAGGGAAATACGACTCTGTGATCAGTATTGGAAAAGGTGACTTAAAGCACGCTATTTTAATTTCTTTTTTCTTCTCTTTGGCATGTGGGACCTTAGTTCCCCCACCAGGGACCGAACCTGCACCCCCTGCATTAGAAGCACAGAGTCTTACCCACTGGATGGCCAGGGAAGTCCCAACATTGCTGTTTGAGATATTCATAGAATTTTTACCAAATAAATTGGAAGGATTTTCAAGGGAAAAGATACTTCAGTTTTCTCTGAGTGCGATTTTGGGTCTGTGATAGGAAATCTTTGTAAGGACTGTATTTAACCCATTTATTTTTATCTGACTTTATGCTACACTGAATCTGTAAGATTAGGATATTTTATCTAGTAACTTCTGTATAGAAACGAAAGCAAAATTATTGAAAGAACAAGTCAAGTCTATGTGGTATCAACACTTTTGGATCTCAACTGGTAACAAAGTTTAGCAAACTGGGGCTCTTTTGTGAGAAAAGACCTTGAATTCCAGTTTGAATGGAAGAAAAAGGAGGTAAAAATCACATCTAAACTCTCTAAATGCTTAAGAAGTGTACTGTTGAATTTCCCTGGCAGTCCAGAGGTTAAGATTCCAAACTCCCAATACAGGGGGCATGGATTCAATTCTTTGTCCAGGAACTAGAATCCCACAGGTGGAAAGGCCAAAAACAAATAAAAACAAGAGGTGTACTGTTGTTTTCTACTCTTGTTATTACATAGATTGCTTCTCAATTATTTGACCATCAGGCATCTCCGTAAATGAAACAGAAAAGTTCCAGCAAACTAACAATTCCAATTTTATTGTTACATGGTTTGGTTATTTCCTTTGGAGGTACATAGTGAATACAGAAAGAACGCACACAGAGAGAAGCAACACAGACAAAATAAGAAGGAAAAAATGAATCCTTTATATAGGTGGAAACATAAAAGAAAACAAATTTCCTTATGAAACAAGAGGGGAGAAGAGCATGGGAGAAAGGATTCTTTACACTACGGAATTGTGTCCTCACTGGGCTAGAATCCGAGATATTCTCTTCCTCACCACTGATTAATGGAAGTTTCTTTCTAGTCCATGACAGGTCCCTCCTCGAGGCCTGGGATCCCTGAAGGTGGCGAGAGCGTAACAGCCTTACCGTTGCCTGGGCAAGACACAGTCAGGCTGTGTGGTCCAGCCCAGCAGACTGCCATGCAGAACTTTTCTGCCAGCTCACTGTCTGGGTGTGAATCACATAACCTAGAGCTCATCCTGAGTCAGACCATCAGATAAAATGTAGTGAGCTCCTGTTGGGAAGGATGGGAAAAGATGCAGAAACAAAGAAAGTGCTATTTATTTTCAAGCACAGTCCCTATTTGGCATCTGAAATGGAGATTGTAGTGATTTATCAGGTCGGGATCAGGCTTTTCATAAAAGGATCCCAGAGAATATCCCTGCTAATCTGATCCTGTGGGAGAAGTTAATCTTTTCCGTTTTTTTCTTTCTTTCTCCTCCATCCCTTTTTTCTTTCTTCCTTCTTTCCTCCCTCTTTCCTCCTCTCTTTCCCTCCCCTCTCTTTCTTTATTTCTCTCACTCTTTCTCTTTTTGATGATTAATTTTTACAAGAGAATTTAAGAATAATGTGTTAGGGCAGATATATCTTTTTCCTTCTCAAGGAACATACCTGGGCAGCCAGCAATGGACTTGAAAAGGCAGGTGATTATAGCAACCAGGTGGATGAGTTTTAGAGTCAAACAATCTGTGTTTAAATCACTTTTCTCCCTTAAAATTTGTCTAAACTTGGGGCAAGTTATTAATTTCAATGTCTCAGTTTTCTCATCTATAAGTTAGGGTATTGGTAAAATCAGTACCCCCCTTAAAAGGTAGTTGTGACGATTAAATGAAATGATATTTGCTGGGCTCAAAGTGTATTAACTTGCATTATCATAAAAGCTTGCCAAGTTACAGCCACTCTTGCTCCATCACTTCCAGATACTTCAACTGAGGTTTAGACTTGACGTTTATAACTAGGATCTGCAACTTCTCACTCAGTAGAGAATTCTGGCACCGGGGCATCATTGTGGTTCTCAGGCTTCCTGAAAATCTAGTGTAGACATCTTTGAGGGGCCCCAATCTTGTGTTTTAGTCACATCTCATTGTGTGGGTTGATCTCTGCTGGTTTGTAATGAAAACAGGACCTATTTCCAATGCAGATAAGTACCCTAGCGTAATAACAGGGTTTAAAAAATTAGCTGAGTTTCATATGAGTCAGAAGTAAGATATGGTATCAAAAATGGCAAATGTAAACTCATCATAATGATGGGCATCTGGGAACTAGAACAAAGAAGTGCTGTGCTTGCTACATCCCATGCTGGTCAGAACTCCAAGCGAGTATCTTAATTATTTCTGAGCACCACACTTTAAAAGGACCGTTCACAAACCAGAACCAGTTCAGAAATTTGGAACCAGGTAGCAAAGAATCTTGGAACTCCATAACTAGGGATAGTTGAGGGAAGTGGACAAAACCAAATGGAGGGTTTCTCTGGTGACTCAGTGGTAAAGAATCTGCCTCCCAATTCAGGAGACATGGATTCGATACCTGGCCTGGGAAGATCCCTCACGCCAAGGAGCAAGTAAGCTGGTGTGCCACAGCTACAGAGCCTGTGTTTTGGAGTCAGGGAACTGTGACTACTGAAACCCGTGTGCCCTAGAGCCCGATGCTCTGCAACAAGAGAAGTCACCACAATGAGAAGCTTGCCCACTGCAACTAGAGAGTAGCTTCTGCTCTCTGCAGCTGCAGAAAGGCCCAGGCAGCAGTGAAGACCCAGCACAGTCAAAAACAAATAAATAAAATTATATAAAAAAAAAAACAACCAAATGGAGACACTATCATTGTCTTTAAATATTTACAAGAGAAATAATTAAACTTTTTCTGTCCAAAAAAGAGGACCTCGAGGGTTATAAGCAGCCCAGTGGGAAGAGGTTTAACCAATTTATGACTTAATGTAAGGAGAGCCAAGTCCATTGGGGTTGAGACTTTATTTTGGTTTGTTTGCTTGTTTACAGCTTTTCTCTAGTGTCTAAAATAGAACTTGAACACGTAGTTGTCTCAATAAATATGTGTTGAATGAATGTGAATAATGGTTTGTAAAACAGTAAGAGTGTCTCAAAATGGGACTGGGCTTCTTTGTTCCTGGAATTATCCAGATACGATCTTTGGTGAGACATGATAGAAGACATTCAGGCATGAAATGCAGACAGGGCTAGGTGACCTTCATGGTCTGTATCAACCCTGAGGTAGGATTATTGTATAACCATCGAAAGGGCTGGTGCCCAGAGAACAAACATGAACTTCGGTGCCTTTCCAAAGGAGCCTCTCAACAATTCATTTATCCCCCAATGCCCCACCCTGACTGCTGAGTTTTGGTTGTAACGAACTCTTGGCTGGTGGAGGGACTCGTTCATTAATGGCACAACGGTTACAACTCCTCTAATCTGACAAGGACACAGCTTGCAACTCTGACTTCCATCATCTTCCCCTGAGAGTGTCCCTGAATGGAGTCTGGCAGTCATCAAAAACAGGCAAGTGTGTGCTGTTCACTGAGAATCCAGGATCTGTGGGTTGCTCCTTCCTGTGCCCATCACCTCTCACCCCTACGGCCAGTGAAAGGCCTGCAGCCCTCTGTCTAGCTGCTTGGCCCCATACTGCCCACACACCCCACCTCTGCACATTTTTTTTTTTTTATCAGAGCTGGAACTAAATTCCCCAAGCCCCTAACTGGTGTGTAGACTCGGAGTATAAACACGATCCCTGGCATTAATCAAGGGTAATAGAAACCAGAGATGAACTGTCATGTAGCTGGCTATCCTGTTGCTGAGTCAATGCAACCTTTTAAAACACACTAAGAAATACACACGCCGGCTGGGAACAGAGCATGAAAGAAATTCCAAAGCATTTTTTTCCTTCCCCCATCCCCACCCCTTTGCTTTTCTTTTTTTAATTGCACAGGAATTCAGTAACCAGAAAAACATAAGAATTAAAAATAGAATCAGGACTTCTAAGGATCTGCACTAGAGGAGTATGTCGAGAAAAAGCTTTTTATTATTTATATGCCATTCTTTAGCAAGAGGTTTAACTATTTCAACATGGAAAATATACATCTCCATCCTGAGTCATTTGCTCCTCTTGGCAATGCTATTGTCAGCCACATGTTGTAGAGGAGTCTTGAAGTTAGAAGAAAGATCTGAGTTTAAATTTTATAGATCCTGTATTATTTCTGTAACTTTAGGTGAAATATTTACCCTCTTGCTAAGTTTTATCGGGCTCATCTGCAGAAATAGAATCAGAATATTCACCACACGGAATTTTAATGAGGATTTAAAGACATAATCATCTGTCTAGTCCAAACTCTGAAACAGAGCAGGCGCTTGACAAATGTGGGCTGATTCTACATCTTATTTGGAAAACACACCAGAAGCATGAAGCTGCCTGACACAACCCAAGAACACAATAACTGTTCTTCGCTCAAACCTCACGCATAAACATATTTGATTTAAAAATTTAGGGGTTTTCTACGGTATTTCACATAGACAAAATCATATTCACAATGATATGAAATCACTTTGGCCATTCTAACACTTTTACATTTTAGGATCAACAGATGCCCAGCAAAACAAGGAAAAAATACAGCATCTGGCCCAGTTGGTTCACCATTGGTCATTTCTAAAGAGAAGGTGCTTAGAAGATATATATATATATATTTATGATTAAATATGTGCCTGTGTTAAGCTATTTCAGTCCTGTCCAACTCTTTGTGACTCTATGGACTGTAGCTTGCCAGGCCTCTCTGTCCGTGGGATTCTCCAAGCAAGAATATGGAGTGGGTGGCCATGCTCTCCTCATTAAATATATATATATAATATATATATATGCTTTTATGTATTATAATATATCATATGTATGTATACATATATATATATATATAATTAAAACAAGTTGAGCAACAAGCTGACATTAACTTTGTATGGATTTCGACTTCCATCAACTACAATCTACTAAGCTATATTGCTAATTAGTACTTTAGCATTTTGTTCAGTTTCTACCCAGTTCCTAAGCCTCACTATTTGTTAGACCTGGTGTAGCAGGATTGAAACAATTATTCCCATTTCATAGATAACGTGAGTAAAGGAGGGAAGCTAAATAATTTCCAGAAGACATCCAGTGTCTACTTTACAGTTAATGTGAGGATGCAGACAGATTTGGAGTTCTTTTAGAATAGAATGACTGGTAAAATGACGCTAACTGTACCTGATAACTTCTGGTAAGCCCTGACCACAGGACCATATGTGAAGGTGGCTCTCTCAATGATGACTGTAAATGAGTAAATATACTCCATATGGCTAGGACAACTATTTTGTAATCCGCTGTTCAAAGCAAAACATTTTTTAAAAATTGAGATACTGTTTATATACATTATATAAGTTACAGGTGTTTAACATAGTGAGTCACAACTTTTAAAGATTATACTCCATTTATAGTTATTAAAATATTGACTGTATTCTCTGTATTGTATAATACATTCTTGCAGTTTATTTATTTTATATATAATAATTTGTACTTAATCCCCTATTTCTGTTGACCCCCTCCCTTCCTCTTCACTCTGGTAACTACTAGTTTGTTATCTATATCTGTGAGTCTGCTTTTTTGTTGTTACATTCGTTTTATTTTTTAGATTTCACATATGAGTGGTATCATTTGTCTTTCTCTGACTTATTTCACTTAGCATAACACCATCCAAGCCTATTGATGTTATCACAAAGGCAACATTTCATTTTTTTATGGCTAAGTATTTCATTGTGTATGTGTGTGCACACACATGTGTGTGTGCACACGTGTGTGTGCATATACATATATGTATACCACATCTACTTTATCTATTCATCTGGTCTCCATTGTGGATAACTTGCCATAATGCCATAGTGGCAAATTAACAATACAAAGGAATACAATTTCAAATATTCATAATAATTTCAAGGTGTGTAAAAGATGAATATTGTTCCAAGAGATAAATAGCATCTACTCTAAAAATGTCCACTCTTGATGAGAAACCAATCTTATTTCCAGAACTGATATTCAGCGGCCATGCACTTGACAACGTGGAAGTTTTGATTGGTTGGGTTTCAATTCTAACTGCATGGAATCTGTGCTGATTGACTGGTGGCTGTTGGACTATTACTGCTGAGTTTTTTCAAAATGAAAAGTTTTTCCTCTTCTTGCATATATTGTTGAAGAAACACCTGGCTGGAGGCAGTGTTGAGATCTGATGCTGCATCATGAAGGCTGACCAAAAGGGAAAGCAAAATGATAAAGAGCAGTGGTCATTTGGCTCCTTTGGAGGGTGAGGGTAGGGGTCAATATCATTGTCATGATTCTCTATGAGCCTTGCTTTATCCACTGAGTTGAACTTAAATATTCGGTGAAGTGAGGTGAAGTTGCTCAGCCGTGTCCGACTCTTTGCGACCCCGTGGACTGTAACCTACCCCTTCTCCGTCCATGGGATTCTCCAGGCAAGAATACTGGAGTGGATTGCCATTTCCTTCTCCAGGGGATCTTCCCAACCCAGGTATCGAACCCGGGTCTCCTGCATCGGAGGCAGACGCTTTAACCTCTGAGCCAGCTACCTTTTTTCAGAGAAGGCAATGGCACCCCACTCCAGTACTCTTGCCTGGAAACTCCCACGGACAGAGGAGCCTGGTAGGCTGCAGTTCATGGGGTCTCGAAGAGTTGGACACAGTTAAGTGACTTCACTTTCACTTTTCACTTTCATGCATTGGAGAAGGAAATGGCAATCCACTACAGAGTTCTTGCCTGGAGAATCCCAGGGACGGGGGAGCCTGGTGGGCTGCCGTCTGTGGGGTCGCACAGAGTCGGGCATGACTGAAGCGACTTAGCAGCAGCAGCTACTTTTTTATTATTTTTTGATTCATAACTCTTTTATTTTTTTAAGTCTACAGTTCAGTGTTTTTCCAGTATATTCACCGAGTTGTGCAACCATCAGCCCAGTCAGTTTTAAAGCATTTTTATGATCCCCCACTGCAGAAACCCTGTATATATTGGCAATCACTTCCCATATACTCTCCCCACTCAGGCTAGGCAGTTAGTAACGTAACTCTCTGTCATCACAAATTTGCCTATACTGAACTTTCATGTATATGGAATCTGATGTGGTCCTCTGTGACTAGTTTCTTTCACTTAGCATAATGTTTTCAAATTTCATCAGTACTTCATTTCTCTTTATATCTGCATAATGTTCCATTCTATGGATATACCATATTATATGTATCTGTTCTTCAGTTGATGAAACATTTAGGTACTTTCTGGTCATTGTGAATCATGCTTCTCTGAATATCTTTGTACAAGTTTTTGTGTGGACACATGGTCTTGTTTCTCTAGCTATATGCCTAGGAGTAGAATTTCTGGGTAGTTTGTTAACTACGCTTCTAAGGACCTTTCAGAGTTTTTCAAAGCAGCTATACAGTTTTACACTCTTGTCAGCAATGGACAAAGGATACATCTTCTCTACATTCTCACCAGTTCAGTTCAGTTCAGTCGCTCAGTCGTGTCCGACTCTTTGCGACCCCATGGATCGCAGCATGCCAGGCCTCCCTGTTCATCACCGTCTCTCGGAGTTCACCAGCACTTGATAGTATCTGTGTTTTTGACTCTAGCCGTGCTAGTAGGTGTGAAGTGGTATCTCATCATGGTTTTAATGTGCATTTCTCTGATGGTCCCTGTAAAGAATATTATACAGTAAAGATAAACTGAGGTACATTAAAATCTTCGAGGCTTATTTGAGAAAACATCGATTTGAATTGGGTAGTGCCGAACCAGGGGTAGTTAGTAGCATTCCACCAACAGGAGCTAAGGGCAAGTCTTTGCAGAGCAGAGCGGAAGCAAAGCAAGGAGATCATCTGATTGGCTGCAGCTTAAATGGTTGCCTTATTTGGCTGTTTGTTATTGGTCATTCTTTAAATTTCAATTTTGCAGATAGAAGTGCACTTATAGGAATTGGCTTAGGCTTAGGTTTTGGTTTGCAACCAAAGCATTGGAGTCTCCTCAGTTTAATTCTTAGTATACCCCTACAATCATTTGTCCTCATTGAAGTTAAGAATTATGGGCAATTACAAGTATATCGAGAGCTTCCCAGGTGGCTCAGTGGTAAAGAATCTGCTTGCCATTGCAGGAGATGCAGGACATGGGGTTTGATCCCTGGTTGGGAAGATCCCCTGGAGGAAGAAATGGCAACCCAGTCCAGTATTCTTGCCTGGAAAATCCCATGGACAGAGCAGCCTGGTGGGCTACAGTTGACAGGGTCACAAAGAGTCAGACACGACTGAGCAACTGAGCATGCATGCACACACACGTTTATCAAACAGTCCTAAGTGTGGGTTGCGTGAATAAGTGATAGTGAGAGATTTGTTTAAAGTTTAGCTTTAATCTGCAGAGGAAAATTTAATTAGCTGAATCCTCGACTGTACAAGAGGCTGGCAGTCTCTGTTGAGAAGGACGGAGTGCAAGATATTCCCTTTAGACTGCAGCCTTTGCCTGCCAGCTGGCTGATGTCCATCAGTGATCAGCACATAGCAGAAGGTGCCCAGTCCTGCACCTCTGCACTTGCTCTGAAGGTTTGTTTGTCTAGCGGCTCTTCCTCAACACAAGAAAAAGAATCACATCTGCCTTGGACGTGCATTTCAGTTCCCAAGATGACATTTGCTTGCTCTGACCTTGGTAGTCTGTCTCTCTCAGCCTCTTAAAATACCAAATAGGTTGTGTTAAAGCCCAGTTTGAGAACAAGGAGTAAGCAAGAGAAAAGGTTGTCATTTTGCAAGACCCAAGACCCATCCTTTAAAGTAACTAACACATCTGTGAAGACAAATGAGAGGGTGATGGATTCAGAGAGTGTGTTCTCATGGATCCAATTTATTAAGTAGTTCTCAGTTTTCTTGTGTGGAATTATGTGTGAAGATTCCTTTTTCTACATGGAAATGCCTCTGAAGATTTTTTTGAAGCATGCATATCTCTTGATCTGATTCACGGTGGAGCCTAAACAAAGCTAAAAAATAAATTCCATCATTACCTGTGTTGTTGAAACTAAGTAGAAACATGAATAAACAGGGGTTCCCAGGTAGCTCACGGGTAAAGAATCAGCCTGCAATGCAGGAGATGTGGGTTTGATCTCTGGGTCAGGAAGATCCGCTAGAGAAGGGAATAGCAACCCACTCCAGTATTCTTGCTTGAAGAATCCCCATGGACAGAGAAGTCTGGCGGGGTACAATCCATGGGGTCCCAGAGAGTCTGACACAACTGAGTACAAACTCATTGTGTTATGGGTTAAGGCTGGAGAGGTTGACTGAGATTCACTCCAAAATAATTATTTGTTTATATCACTTATCTGCTCCTCTAGGAGAAAAATCTTGCTTTATTCCTATTTCTGTTTCCATGAGGAGTGCAGCAAGAACACTAGAGAAGTCTGGCGGGGTACAATCCATGGGGTCCCAGAGAGTCTGACACAACTGAGTACAAACTCATTGTGTTATGGGTTAAGGCTGGAGAGGTTGACTGAGATTCACTCCAAAATAATTATTTGTTTATATCACTTATCTGCTCCTCTAGGAGAAAAATCTTGCTTTATTCCTATTTCTGTTTCCATGAGGAGTGCAGCAAGAACACTGGAGAGATGGATGAAGCTGCGTGGACTGAAGAGCTCCACGGGGCTGGAATAAAACTTAACTGAACAATCCACGTGGAAGAAACATGGATTTTCACACAGTATTTGGTTGACTTTGAGAGAGGATGTTGATTTCATTCTTTCAACTCCCTATTTCATCCATTTTATTACCATTTATTTCCTAAAGAGAAGGCCTGGCCAGTATCAAAACAAAGCACTCTACTCTGTTTTTAATTACCCTTCTCAAGGCTGTGCTAGGCAATGCAGATGCCGCCTGGTCTAACTTGAACGGCAAACAGAAATGTTTTGTCCGTTTTCCTTGAAAGCGCTGGACAGAGTGTGTGAAGCTTAGAGTGATAAGGATTGAATTTTCAGGTTTATCTTTTAATAGGGACGATAAGATTCTAATGCCTCAGCCCTCCATGCTATCTGGATGTTGGTGGTGGGAACCGTCACCAGAGG
>SJYC01119072.1:0-20081 GCA_006408675.1 Madoqua kirkii
ACTTCCCCTTCACCTTTCACTCTCACGCATTGGAGGAGGCCATGGCAGATCACTCCAGTGTCTGTCTCTTATACACAGGTTAACCTCAGAGAAACACAAACATGAGTGGGTGGAATGCTCCCTTTCCATGAGAATCGCCGTCCCTCTCTTTCACAGCCTGGCCCAAATGATCAGGCTTTATGCCAGTAAGCAAAGCAATGGATTATTTTTTCCATTGGTCAGAGGAAGTTTTCTTTCTTTCTTTTTTTTCCCCCCTTTTTGTGAATGGAGATAAAAAATGCTCATTGGAAAAGGGAACTATAGGAATTTCATTTTAGTAAAATGAAAGGCTGCTTAGGTTCCCAAGAAGCCCTGGAGGAAAGTGCAAAGCCCAAGGCAACAAGCGTCCTTGGAATCCTGCAGATGTGCATGTAAATCCTGTTTCTGTTGCAGACCAGCTGTGCAGCCTTAATGTGGCTTTATCTTCGTGAACTTCAGTTTTCTGGACTATCACTATAGGAAAATTCTAGGTAAATAAAGTGAAAGGAAGACATTCAATATTAGTTTCCTTCTTTTGCCTTTGAACTAAGACAAAAGATTACACAGGCTTCCCACCCATCTTCTGTGTATTTGGGAACAAAGTCATGAATACAAATATAGGAAGCCCGAGGGACGGCTCTGCATATACAACATCTTATCCTGCCAGCTGATCTCATTCACTTCAACTCACCAAATATTTATGAAGTGTATGCTTGTGCTTCAAGCTGCTTGGGACTGTAGAGTTTACAGTTGAGAGAGAGATGGTTACTGACTTCTGTCTTCCAGAACTTCTCTCTTACGCAACAGCAAAGCTTTGTACGTCGGGCAGGTTAATAGTACACGGTGATGTGTGTACGTGCGTGTATTTAGGCACACACACACACACACACGTTGCACATTAACAGTTTTGGAAGGGAGATAATGCACTGAGGCTGACAGAATGGAAGGGACTTCTTAATTTTTTTGGCTGGGATGAGAGGGGCTCTACAAGAAGCAAAAATATCACCCTTATAACTATTCTTTCTGAACCAGAGTCAGGGGCCTCTGAATTTCACAACTACCCAGATAATTCCCTTCTTAATGCTATTTAATATTTCTTTAAATGCCAGGAACATTGGAGCCTCCATGCCTCCAGGCTTCAGCTATTTCTTCTGGCTGGAATTCTCTCTTCCAACTTTAGAAATCTGACTCACATGCCCACTCCCAGCTCAAAGCTCCTCTCTCAAGCCTTCTCTCCTTTCGTAGCTCTATTACCTAATGTAGTCATGATACATATTTTAGGAGGGAATGAAATCAGTCTTATAAATGGTTCTGGAAGTTAATTTCTGCCAAAAACATTCCACTGACCCCCAAACTGGCTTGAGACCTTTCATAACTTGCCAATAACCCCACTCTGAGTTCTTCCATCATTTTCTCCCTTGTCCCCCTTCTTATCAAGTCAGAGAGTGAAAGCTTTGTTGGAAGCATGAAGTCCTCTCTGCTATTAGCTTCTCTTGAGTCTCTACTCAACAAGCAGAAGAAAAAAGCAGAACAGTGTGTGTTTGTGACACACAGCCCTCTCTCAACAAGCCCATTGGTACCGTATGGATCAGCAGTACAAATGGCAGTGAAAATGTTAGTCGGTCAGTTGTGCCTTGACTCTTTGTGACCCCATGGACTGTAACCCACTAGGCTCCTCTGTCCGTGTATCCTCTAGGCAAGAATACTGAAGTGTGTAGCCATTCCCTTCTTCAGGAGATCTTCCCCACGCAGGGACTGAACCCAGGTCTACCATGTTGCAGGCAGATTCTTTACCATCTGAGTCACCAAGGAAGCCCCAGACAAGTAAATTAAAGGACATGTATATATATGGTTGAGTACATTCACTGTCCATCTGAAACTATCACAACATTGTTAATTGACTATATTCCAATATAAAGTAAAAAGCTGGGGTAAAAAAAAAAAGAATGTGAAGAACACAGTGTTAAAATATATGGAGTCCCACCAGTGGCCTCTTTTACAGGGAACTGACAAGTGAAAATTCACTCATTTTGTACCAACTGGTTTATTGTTCTTACTGTTGCTTAATGGTTAAGTCATTGTGTCCAATTTTTTGTGACCCCATGGACTGTAGCCTGCCAGGCTCCTCTGTCCATGAGATTTCCCAGGCAAGAACACTGGAATACTGGAGTGGGTTGTCATTTCTTACTCCAGAGACTCTTCCCGACCCAGGGATCAAACCTGCATCTTCTGCATTGCAGGTGGGTTCTTTACTGCTGAACCACCAGAGAAGCCCCTTATAACAACAGGACAACAAACCAAATAACTGAAAATGGAAAAAATGAAAAAAACCTAAAACTATTCTGCCAAGTAATTAATCATGTTGCTTTTCTCTTGTGACGTCTGAACTGATTTAAAGGATTTTGGGAGTTGGTAGATACTGTGAAATGCATGCTTAGTCACTCAGTCATGTCCAACTCTTTGCAACCCCTTGGGCTGTAGTTCACCAGCTCCTCTTCCATGGAATTCTCCAGGCAAGAATACAGGAGTGGGTTGCTATTCACTTCTCCAAAGGATCTTCCTGACCTAGGAACTGAACCTGGGTCTCCTGTATTACAGGCGAATTCTATACTAGCCACCAGGAAACTGTAATAAACATTCCATCTCTTCCTCTTCTCTATAATAGGAATGATTTTTAAAATATGGATAATGATAATATAACCAGAAGTGACTCATGGCCTGGCAAGGCTTTGGAGCTTGGCGATGAGTCCTTCAAAATATTCTCAAAATTCAAGTGAGTCCAACAGAACCACTGAAATTCAGTAGGGTGTTCTGGTATTTATAGAGAATTGTTTAGGAAACACACTTTTTTGGGGGGAGCCAAGAGTATGGTTCAAAATCTTGCTCGGTTTCTGATAAAGCTGAGTTGTACTCAGGCCACCCACGTCCCCTCCCTGCCCTGGTTGATCCTGTTTACCCCTGAGAAGTGTAGGCGGGAGCAGGGTGCCTGCAGTCTTGTTCTCCACCATTTCAATTTCTCTCATGACTTACTTTTGGCCCTTTATTAATTTTTTCGCTTTTCTTTCTTTTTTTTTTTTTTTAGTTGGTAGCAACTCTAAAGTGCCTCTAAGGCAGTAGACAGCTGGTTTTTACCACATTGCTGATTGAGTTCATTAACTTTTCTTTGCCTACCCCCTACTCCCCAAATCCAGTGGAAAGTCACTGGCAATGACATGAAGCATTTATTCTTTTTCCACCTCTTTTATTTATTTTTTTTTTAATCGGGAAAAACACTGGAAAAACAGATCGTATGCCCAGGCTGTTAGCTGTTGACATTCCCTCTCTGTTCAGACCTATTATCACAGTAACAAAAACGGTTTAGATAACATAAACCTAACCAGAATTCCTGGAGAAGGAAATGGCAACCCACTCCAGTATTCTTGCCTGGAAAATGTCATGGATGGAGGAGCCTGGTAGGCTACAGTCCATGGGGCCACAAAGAGTCAGACTTCACTAACCAGAATTCATTTCAGCCTGCCCCCAGGACAAGGAGGGGAACTCTCCCTCCAATTTGGGGCAGAAACTGGACTTTTCCAGGAATTCAGCTCTGCCTGAAATGGTGCAGGAATGTGATCCATACTCTGTGCGGATCATTTCCAAGAGAAATGGACTTTGGGGGGGATATATTAATACATTCATGGGAAAGGAACTCAGCATCACTCCAGTGTAGGCTTTAGGACCTGTTTAGAAGACTTCTGCCCTGGCCTTGTACCTTGAACTCACACTACCCCTCTGGGCTACACTTGGAATATTCACAGCCCTGGAATTCCTTGCCAAAATAGCCTTTAGCCTGCTTAGAAGAGGTTTTTTCTGGGCCTCTTGCTTGGCTGTGTTCTCTGGAAGATGGATGCCGTGTATCTCTTAAGCAAGCAATGTGTGGCCCTTTGTGGCGATGCAGTTGGAGGCTGCGCTTCCTTGCCAGAGGACAGAGAAAGGGGAGGGAAAAGAAGGTTGTGAACCAGCATATGTGTGCACGTGCTGTCCTCTCTGACTGTTTGTGACTGCCCAGGCTGCAGCCCACCAGGCTCCTGTGTCCATGAGATTCTCCAGGCAAGAAAACTGGAGTGGGTGGCCATTTCCTCCTCCAGGGACTCTTCCCAACCCAGGGATGGAACCCGCGTGATCCAGATGAGAGATGGGACTCCCAGTGGTTAAAGGTGGATTCTTAACCATTGAGACACCTGGGAATTCCTGCTTGAACCAGAGGTGGACTCTATTCATGCTTCCAGGTTCTGGTGCAGACGCTAGAGGAGGCTGAGAACTCAAGCTAATCTAGCTTTTGTAGGCTGTTATGGAGAAGGAAATGGCAGCCCACTTCAGTGTTCTTGCCTGGAGAATCCCAGGGACGAGGGAGCCTGGTGGGCTGCCATCTATGGGGTCACACAGACTCGGACACGACTGAAGTGACTTAGCCCCATGAGGGTAAATGTGATGGATAGAAGGATGGGCCGTCAGCTCGTTTGATGCGTAACGTCTGAATATTTACATTTATCGTGTGTTGCTCTACATTTACATGATTGCCCAAGGTCCCCAAATGGTAAAAGAGAGCCTGGGAGAGGTTATTACTCAGGCCCCTTAATCTGCTGAGCTGATTAGAAGGATGACTATACTCTCTGGGTGAAATTCTCTCTACTTTCCCTTCAGGAATAGGGACAGAGTTTTCTGTTGTGAAAAGAACCTGGAATTTGGAGCCAGAAAGATGTTGATTCAACAAACACGTATTAAGCATCTATTATGTGTCAACCAGAGGTAGACACCAGGATAGACAAAATGAAGCCAAAATTCTCGGAAAATTTACAGCAGGAAAATGGATGATTGTGTGAAAAAATAGCAACAAGACAATCTTTTAAAGTCATTGTTAGCCATTATGTATTATTTTATTGTTTTATTAAGGTAACTTTGATTTATAACATGATGCGTCTCAAGTATACAGTATTACATTTCTACTGTGTACCTTACAGAGGGCTCACTACCAAAAATTTCCTTTCCATCTGTCACTCTAAACTTGGGTTTTGCCCTCCCTCCAGCTCTCCTCTGGCTTCCCTTGCTGCTTGGATGGTAAAGAATCTGCCTGCAATGCATCCCTAGTTCCATCCCTGGGTCAGGAAAGTACCTTGGAGAAGGGAATGGCTATCACTTTGGTATTCTTGCCTGGGGATTCCATGGAAGAGGAGCCAGAAGGGCAACAGTCCAGGGGGTGGAAAGGAATGTGGAAAGGAGACGGATAGACTGATTGACTAACGCGTTCACTTTTCAGCCCTCCTCTCTGGTAACCAGAACTCTGTTCTCTGATCCATGTGTTGGTTCTTTGTATCTATGTGTGTTTGGTTTGGTTCATTTATTTATTTTGTTTTTCTGGTTTCCTTCTTGTTGTTGTTGTTTATTAGGTTTTTATCTTCTATGTATGAGTGAAATCTTAAGATGGTTGTCTTTCTCCATCTGACTTATCTCACTTAGCATACTACCCTTAAGTTCCATTCATGTTGTGACAAATGGCAAGATTTCACATTTTTTAATGACTTGAGTAGTATTCCGTTTCCCACATCTTATTCATTCATTCATTGATGGGCACTTAGGTTGTTTCCATATCTTGACGTTTGTAAACAATGTGGCAATGAACATAGGGATGGGTATTTCTTTTCAAATTATTGCCTTCTTCCTTAAACAAACAGGCAGAAGTGGGCTTGCAGGATCATATGGTAGTTCTACTCTTAACTTTCTGAACAATCTCCATACTGTTTTCCATAGTGGCTGCACCAATTTACATTCCTAATAATCATGTATGAGGTCTCCATTTTCTCCATATGCTCATTAACACTTGTTATTTCTTGGCTTTATGATAATAGCCATCCTGACAGGTGTGAGGTGACCTGTCATTGTGGTTTTGATTTGAATTCCTCTCACAATTAATGATGTTGAGCATCTTTTCATGTGTCTGTTGGCCATCTGCATGTCTTCTTTGGAAAAATATCTAATCAACTCCTCCACCCTTTTTGCACTAAGATTATGTGTTTTTTTGGTCTTGAGTTAGGGCTTCCCTGGTGGCTCAGATGGTAAAGAATCTACCTGCAGTGCAGGAGACCCAAGTTCAATCCCTGGGTTAGAAAGATCCCTGAAGAAGGGAATGTCTACCCACTCCAGTATTCTTGCCTGGAGAATCCCACGGACAGAGAAGCCTGTCGGACTACAGCCCATGGGGTCACAAAGAGTCAGACACTATTGAATGACTGATACTTTCACTTTTGTTGAGTTATATGAATTCTTCATGTATTTCAGATATTAACCCCTTAGCTGATACATTTCAGATATTAACCCCTTATCTGATAAAAATCTTCTCCCGTTTGGTAGGTTGCCTTTTCATTTTACTGATGGTTTCTTTTGCTATGGAGACATTTTGAAGTCTGATTTCATTTCACTCCATTTATTTTCCCCTTATTCCTCTTGCTTGAGGAAACACTTCCAGAATGATGTTGCTAAGACTGATGTCCAAGACACACTGCCTATGGTTTTTTTTCTTTTTTTTCCCTCCTCCTAGAAGTTTTATGGTTTCAGGCCTAACAATTCAGTTCTCTAATCCATTTTGAGTTCATTTTTTGTGAATCTTATGTGAGATAGTAGTCTAGTTTCAATTTTTTTTTTTTTTTTTTGCATAAGACTACCCAGTTTCCAAACACCATCTCCTGAGGTGACCATCCTCTCTCAGTTGTAAGTTCTTTGCTCCTCTGTCGTGAATCAACTGTCCATATATGTGTGAGTTTATTTCTGGACTCTCAGTTCTGTTCCATTGGCCTATGCATTTGTTTTTCTGCCAATACCATACTGTTTTGATTACTATGTCTTTGTAATATAATTTAAAGCCAGGAATTATGATGCTTCCAGCTTTGTTATTTCTTCTCAGGATTACTTTCTGTTTGGGGTCTTTTGTTGTTCCATGTACATTTTTGACTTTTTTTTTCTATTTCTGTGAAAAATTTCCTTGGGATTTTGAGATGACATTGTGTCTATAGATTGCTTTAGGTAATACGGACATTTTGACCATGTTAATCCTTCCAGTTCATGAGTGTGGAATATTTTTTCATTTATTTGTGTCTTCTTCAATTTCTTTCAATAATGTCTTACAGTTTTTAGTGTACAGGTTCTTCTGCTTTCTTGGTTAAACTTATTCCTCAGTATATAATTCTTTTTGTTGTGATTGTATATGAGGTTTTTTAAGTTTCTCTTTCTGCTAGCACATTGTCAGTATATAGAAATAAAGCAGATTTTTGTACATTGATTTTTGTATCCTGTAACTTTAATAGTTCTTTTTTGTTTTTGATATTTGTGGAGCCTTTAGGGTTTTCTATATATAAAATCATGTCATCTGCAAATTAGCCAGTATACTTTAAACCAATAAGGGTGCAGATCTAAAAGTAGAAACAGGTCTTTGGAGGAAAAGTTGAGCAAGTTTTTACAAAGGTGACATTTACCCTGGGTATTCAAGCTGGGATTAGCCAGTGTCAGCTAGGAGAAAGGAGGAAACCATGACTGGAGGGAATGATTTGTGCAGAAGAATGGAGGCCTAGAAGGACCTTTGGTCTAGATTTTAGAATTAACTTCGCCACCTGTTTATGGGGTACATCATTTTACTTTACTTTAGTTTCCTCTTCTGTGTAACAGGGATAGTAATACCATAGCATGACCATCATGTGAAATAGTGGATCTGAAACACATATTTAAAATTCTAAATAAAGCACTCATTAAATCTTAATGATTGCTGAAAGTGGGACTTCAGGCCTAAATTCCTCTAAATCCCAGATGGTGAGTACTTGGCGGATTTTGGCCTGAGAGTTGGGATATCTCCTGGGGGTCCTGTTGGCATGCATCCTGAGAGTAATTGTAGTAATCTCTGGCCTTTTTTTTTTCCACAATATATTGTTACGTTAAAAAAAAAAGCAGTTTACAAAGTACTCTATGCTATAATCTCATTTTCTGAATATATCCATTTTTACAGTATCCTAAGTTTCCTAGGAACTTCAGACTCACTGCATATCCATATACATGCCTACCACCATTTCAGCTGTGACTAAGGTGGGGCTTGCCCTTGCAGCTTTTCCTTCCCCCAGCCCCTCGCATCAGGAAAAGGTAGGCTCCTTCTCCCTGATGTTCAAAGCCATCACAATCCCTCTTTCTCTCTCACCTTGTGCCCAGTGTGTCAGTTGGTATAAACTTGAAATAGTCTTCTGAAAACTAGATTGCAACAAAGGTAAGCATACATTTTTACAGTATCCTAAGTTTCCTAGGAACTTCAGACTCACTGCATATCCATATACATGCCTACCACCATTTCAGCTGTGACTAAGGTGGGGCTTGCCCTTGCAGCTTTTCCTTCCCCCAGCCCCTCGCATCAGGAAAAGGTAGGCTCCTTCTCCCTGATGTTCAAAGCCATCACAATCCCTCTTTCTCTCTCACCTTGTGCCCAATGTGTCAGTTGGTATAAACTTGAAATAGTCTTCTGAAAACTAGATTGCAACAAAGGTAAGCATACGAGACCATAAATTAGAAACTGGAGGCTCAGTCTAGGAAATCTAAAGGCTTAAGAGGTCTAATAGGTACTCCGTGGGGGAAACAGGCAGAAAATGAGTTCATTACTTAAAACAGTTGACATTAAATGTTCCAAGAACTGATAGATCTGAGTTTCTAGACTGAAAGGTTTTTCACAAGTACTCAGCATGACTGAATGAAAATAGATCCAAGCCAAAGCTCAACACTAAGAAATTGAGAACTTAGAAATGAATAAAAGATTCTAACACTTTCCAGAGAGAAAATGCAGATCACCAACAGAAAGTCAAGATCTCTGGATTTTCTTATAGAAGGAACTTTGGGTCCAGAGTGAGCTAGCCCAGGGTTGGTGTAGGAGGAAAATCAGGAATGGAAGGGCTGCGTTCAAATTTTTTTTAAAGATGTAAGCCAATGCTTTACTACACCTAGAAATAACGCTGAGTTTCTGATCTGTGATCAAGCAATATAAATTATAGGACCTTCTAGGTCTGTGGTCAGACCTCATTAATTCTCCCTTGCACAGCCCTCATGCCCCTCAGATGCAGTTTTCTTTATTATTCTCAGGCAAGAGGCAACAGTTTTGAATTCTTCTATTGTCACTAGCATGGCTGATTGATAAATAACCTGAGGATGAATACCGTGTCTTATAATTCCAGAGTCCCCGTGATCTTGAACCAGTAATAAGCCCAGCATATATTTGTCAAATGAATGAGTTACTGGGAAGGAGGCTGCTCTTCCAGCCTCTTATAGGGTATCTTCCCCTCCCTGCTGACTGAGAAAGACAAAGTGTCTTGGGTGCTCTGGTCAGTTCTTCAAGCCTATGGCTCTCCAGCCTAATTGCCAAGTGCTGGCTCTGTGAAGCTGGCTCAGTGAAGCATCTTCACTGGGGTCATCTCCTTCAGGGCTGACTTCCGTGGCCCACAGGACACTGACGGCTTCTGTTTCACACGTGTTTTTACTTCTGGCTAAGCCTTCTGGGTCACTGCTTTGACCCAGCAATCTCCCCTTTCACCTTGGTTCCCACACCAGGTCAAGACAGGGAGACCTCCTCTTCTCTTCCCAGCCCCCGAGGCCTCTCTCTCATCTCTGTCCACACTCTGCGGGTCCCTGTCAGTTGTCCTGTGATCGCAAAGTCTGAGGCTGTCTCCCTGCACCAGAACGTTTAGCTTTTACCAGGCCGGGCCCATTCTTGTAGCTCAAGGAGAGCCTGTTTGCTACTCACATGTGCTCATCCTGACCTTTGGGTCTTGGAATGTCAGCATGCACATGCAGCCCAGGAATCCAATCTGCTAGAAACATTAGCTCTTCAAGCAGTCATAACCCAGGGAGGTTTCTTGACAGCAGCATTGTATCTGCTGCATGTTTTCCAAAATTGTTACCTTAATCCTCTCACTTAATCATTTTGGTCAAGGTTGAGGGTACATGCCTAGATATAGGGGTGAATTGTTTAAAATAAAAAGGGAGGGAGGCAGAGAGTCTCCTACCTTCTGGGTCACTGCTTTGACCCAGCAATCTCCCCTTTCACCTTGGTTCCCACACCAGATCAAGACAGGGAGACCTCCTCTTCTCTTCCCAGCCCCCGAGGCCTCTCTCTCATCTCTGTCCACACTCTGCGGGTCCCTGTCAGTTGTCCTGTGATCGCAAAGTCTGAGGCTGTCTCCCTGCACCAGAACGTTTAGCTTTTACCAGGCCGGGCCCATTCTTGTAGCTCAAGGAGAGCCTGTTTGCTACTCACATGTGCTATCCTGACCTTTGGGTCTTGGAATGTCAGCATGCACATGCAGCCCAGGAATCCAATCTGCTAGAAACATTAGCTCTTCAAGCAGTCATAACCCAGGGAGGTTTCTTGACAGCAGCATTGTATCTGCTGCATGTTTTCCAAAATTGTTACCTTAATCCTCTCACTTAATCATTTTGGTCAAGGTTGAGGGTACATGCCTAGATATAGGGGTGAATTGTTTAAAATAAAAAGGGAGGGAGGCAGAGAGTCTCCTTCCATCTCCTGGTCCTACTCTGCAGTTCATACTTCACCCCCAAAGGGCTTTCAAACAAACAAACAAATCATGTTCAATGCAAAAACTTACTGGTTGGAGGGATAAGGCAGCCCACCATAGTTATATGAGTGGTTATTAAGGAGACACGGTGGAATAAGGGAGGAACTCTGTGATCGCAAGTAATTGATAATCCAGTTATGAAGACCATGGCTCACCATGTCAAAGAGATTATTATTAAATGCTTATGTGGCACTTAGTAATTAGAGATGCCAGAGGCTGTGGAGATCTGAGGAGGCTGCTTGGAGGAGATGGAGCTTGAGGCAGATCTGTAAGGATGCAGTGTGTGTGTTTATTAAAACTTCAGCATCCAGTATAGTGACTGGCAACTCATAGGTGATCAATAAACATTTTGTATGAATTAATGCACTGGCAAGAGAAGAAAAGACGAAGTGGAGGATGATGTAAACATGGAGTTGAGCATGACATGTTTGGAACCCAATGACAAGGTGTCGAGTGAGTGGGAATCAAACTGCAGACGAAGGGTGAGGGGAGCAGAAAGTAAACCCTTGCTAATTGGCAGGGAAAGTCCAGGCTGTCTGATGTCGCTGACCACGTTCATCAGGGCGGTACATGCTACACTCAGATCACTTTTCACTTTCTCAGCCTGTTTTCCAGTGGGTTTTGGGAAAGCATAGTAGATATCACAGAGATCAAAAACATGGAGCTGCAGATAAGGGGGTGGGGTGAGTGCAGGGGAGCACCAGGGGTCATGAGATAGGCCTCTGTTGTGAGCAAAGCCAAACGATTTAGACCTTTCACACCCACAAAATCAAACCCAAACAAAGCTGTAAAACGGGAGGGAGGGGCCACTGAAAAGGTGGCACCTGCTGAGCCAGAATGACAAGCTGTCCTTAACAGTGTTGCTCCTCTGGTAAGTGTAGAAATCTGTGGAAAATTCTGTCCTGTGTATGAGGTTCAGAATAAACACCAGAATATCCCTGTTGCCCTTTGAAACTATACCTGTGTCCGTTTGTTTATACCATAAATGTTTATTGAGGGTCTATTATATGCTGGCCTGCGTATCTGTACCTTGGTGATTGTATTTGAGCCATGAACTCTGTCCTTACAGAGCTTATAGTTTACTGGGGAGAGGGATGACAAAGAGGTAAATGAAGAAATACGCAAAAGGTAGAAAAATTAATCTCTTAAGAATATTCAAATGGATAAAGGATGAGGAATTGGAGTTCAAAAATATGGCATAATTGATTCTCCTTCTAGAAATTGTCTTGTTCTGGCATAAGAAGTAAATCTGAATTAAAAAATTTAAAAAACCCAAATCAGAGTACACCAAAGCTATGACTAGAGCTGCTTTCAAGTAGGCTATTTGTCCTAAACTAAATGTGAGCACACGTGGACCAGCACAAAGGTGCTAATGGAGAGACTGGTAGGGAATGTTTGGCAGTAGATGTGCTGTTGGAAAGACATCTTTGTTGAATGGATGGATACACATGGGTAAATAAGTGAAGGAGGCAGGGAAGCAGCGCTAACTAGTAAAATCTTCAGAAGCAGAAGTATCTGGGCTCTTACTTTCCAGCTGTGTGAATTTGGAAACATTTAGTCTCTCTAAGCATGTTTACTCATCTGTAAAATAAAGTTATTATTACCTACCCCCATGGACTGTAGCCCACCAGGCTCCTTTGTCCATCATTTTTCCCAGGCAAGAATAATAGAGTGGTTTGCCGTTTCCTACTCTAGGAGATCTTTCTGACCCAGGGATCGAACCTGTGTCTCTGCGTCTCCTGCACTGCTAAGTGGATTATTTACCACTGTGCCACCTGGGAAGCCTCTAAGTAGGGAAAGCCTTCTGTTTAAATATAGAGGCCCAGTTGCATGGATTTCTCTCTTTGATTTCATCAGGGTATATGAAACTTAGGATAAAACACTTTAAAAGATAGAGAACAGAAATAAAGTTTCAGGGATTCTTGCAAACTTCTGGAAGATGGAAAGCATATGTCAGGGGAAGAACTGATGGAGTCAGGGAAGAGAGCCACAGTGAATACACCTATGTGTGAAAATGCATGAGGATACAGTTATTGGCCCATTTGGATCACAGAGGATCTCAGGTGTTGGAAATGTGGTGAGCAAGAGTGAAACACTGGCTGAACAGAGACATTAACTTATAGTTTGTGTGTAATAATATCTTCTCTTCTCAGATGAATGTAGCCTACATAAGTCAGGTACTTTCCTCTCCAGGAGAACCAATAAACAAATGTGGGGAGGGTTTCTTTCTAAAGAAAGTTCATGGACCTATTGCAGAAGTTCTTAACTCAGCACTTTTGGCACTTGGGGCTGGAGAGTTCTCCTTTGGAGCAGGTTGTCCTAAGCATTAGTAGCATCCAGGGCCTTGTCCGCTGATGCCAGTGACATTTATTCCTCATCAGTCTTGACACTGAAACACAATTCCAGACACTGCCAAATGTCCCTTTCAGGGCAAATTATTCCTGATGAAAATGACTTCAACATCCTTAAACTTGGGAGACCCCCCAGTGGAATGTCCAGTTTGTGCTTGATTACCAAATACAAATATCAGCAGTCTTCAGAACATCCAATCAGGGTTATTATTATTTTTAAAGCTTGTTCTTCATGTGGACTGTTTTTAAGTGTTTATTGAATTTGTTACAATATTGCTTCGGTTTTAAGGTTGCTTTTTTTTGCCCATGATGCATGTGGGCTCTTAGCTCTTCAACCAGGGATGGAAACCACAATCCCTGCATTGGAAGACACAGTCTTAACCAGTGGACTTCCATGGAAGTCCCAGAGTTATTTGTAAATGGCTTTTAAAAATTAGATAAGAAAAAACAAATACTTGAGGATGTGTAGCACAAGACAATAACAAGTGCTGTGATAAAAGAAAATAAAGAACTCTCATTACTTAAAAATATCATTTTATATAACAAATTTAAAACATATTGGAAATTAAAGTCTAAGAAATCTGCAGGAGTGTGTAATAAAATGCAGAGACAGAAAATATGAGGACAAAAGATCAGAGATGTGGCAGATAAATCCAGGAAGTCAGCATCTGATTAACAAGTTTCCTGAAATTGAGAACTGCATGCATAAAGGGGAAATTATAAAAGAATTCATTTAACTATCCAGATCTAAAGGATATATCTCAATTACAATGACATCTGAACATCTAACACAATCAATGAAAAGATGGCAGTACTTAAACATATCAGTGTGAAATCACAGAACATGATTTCAAAAAGAGAGATTTTAAGAGAAAAGAGAGAAAATGAATGAATATTTACCTCACAAACAATATAGAAGATATTGGAGCAATAGCATTAATAGCAGTATACTTCTTAGGGAAAACGAGTTTTCAACCTAGAATTCTATACCCAACCAAACTAACACTAAATTGTTCTGATGAAATAAAGATAATTTTTCAATTTAAGGAAGAAATTTATCACACACACTCATTTTTAGGAAGTTTCTTGAAGAAATGCCTCTACTGGATAAAATGTCTTTTAGTGCCAGATCAAATAAATCCAAATCAACTGGCTTATACAGAAAGACATATATTATCTCAAATAACAAGATGTATAGGTATGGATGCTGACTCAACTGAACTGTTATAGAACTAAGGTCTGACTGCTCGGTACTTGAAAGACAAGTATTGGTAGAAAGGAAAATTTGCTTTATTCCAGTGACCAGCAACTGGGAGAGAAGATGGACTCCTGTCCTAAGGCCAACTTCCCCCTGTTGATCAGTGGGCAAAAGCTTTTAAAAGGGAGTTTGTATAAGTGGAGGGAGGAGACTACGTGCAGACTAGCACAGTTGGCTCTGACAATCATCTTGGAATTAGTCATGTGGTGGTCTGACCAGCAAACATCTTGATTGTTTTAAGTACAGTTAATCTTCAGCTCTGGGGTTGATTTGTTCCCATTTCCTTGAGGCCACTTCCTAGAATCGTGGCAGCTAATGTCCTGGCTATAGTCTGGTTGTCAAGTAGTTAACTTCTTCCAGATGATGGGGGTTTCAGTATCTGTAAAGCAACCCAGACGAGATAGTTCAGAATATTATCTATAGCCCCTGAGAAGCAACTGACTGTCCTTGACTCTGCTTAATAACTGAATTATGATTATTTTGTCCTGCTTGACAGCTTTTATTTATGTATTTTCTCATTTCTCTGCCTAAATTTATTCTTCAACTAAAGTTTTTTTCTATGGGTAAAAGGCAGGCTGAGGACATGGGGTAGAAGGGGGTTCTGTCCTGGGAAGGGCCCAAAGGGTTCTTCTCTGTTTCACAGTTATATTACTAAAGTTATAAGTTCTTCATGTCTTTCTATTCTGTTGTGCTCAGTGAGCTGCATAGTCCTCAGATAGCTCCTTTCTTGTTAGATGATAACTTCTGCCTCTAGATATTACATATGGATATGACAATGGATGCAGGACAGGAAGAAAGAGCATTCTATCCTTTTTTTTAAAATTAAAGATGTCACTGGAAATCTCTCAGCAAGTTTTCCCTCATGTTGTATCGTGCAGAATGGAGTATATGCTCACTCTTAATCTGATTATTAGCAAGGTGAGAAGTAGTAACATGATTAACTCAACAAAGTATAGGAATTAGTAAGAGGGTGGGAATAAAAAATAAGATTTCATTAGAAAGATGGAAGGATGTGTGTTTATTATAACAGCAGCAAATCAGGGGTTAAAAGAATAAAGAAGATAGGATACAGATGTGGTGGAACTGATCCAGGAACTGAGAAATCCTAGGAAGAACAATGCACAAGGTCCAGAGAGCATGGGTTTAGATTGAATCAGAAGAACCAAGAGAGCTAGGTAGGAGAGATCCATATAAAAGGAGAAATTAATTTTTTTTAATTGGAGTACTGTTACTTTACAACACTGGGTTTGTTTCTGCTGTGCAACAAAGTGAATCAGCCATCCAATATATATCCCCTCTTCCTTGGATTCCCTTCCCATTTAAGTCACCACAGTACACTGAGTCGAGTTCCCTGGGCTCTACCGTTGGTTCTCACTAGTTATCTCCTTTATCCATAGTAGCCTACAGATTCCAATCTCAATCTCCCAACTCACCCCACCCCTCATCTCTTCTTGATATTGATGTTTGTTTTCTACATCTGTGTCTCTATTTCTACTTTGCAGATAACTTCATCCATACCATTTTTCTAGATTCTTCATATATTTTTGATAGTTCTTGTGATAAAGGCAAAAATAGGCATTTGAAGTTCTAGAAAAAGTGTTATAAGAAAGGACTTACAACCACAAAATGCTACTTAGTTCTGCTGTGTTCAGTATTGGCTTGGTCGTAAAAGCAGACACACCGTGGGTTTCTTTCCGCCTCCAGAATCAATCCATTGGTAAGAATTGGTTATAGAAGAAAGATAACAGCCTCACTTTGGACGGTATAAAAGAAGTGGGCGTGTGAGAAGGTGAGAAAGGCAGATGGAGTGGAAGATCTGAGAGCTCAAGGAAAGATCAGGGATGCTAATATTCTTACTGACAGAGGGACCAGATAAGCAATCATAGATACTCTCTTGTAGTTAGTGGAACAAGAAACAAGAGAAGAATAGCAAGTAGTTATAAATAGATAAAAAATAGGGCTTCATTAGTGGATCAATGGTGAAGAATCTGCCTGCCAGTGTAGAAGACATGGGTTCAATCTCTGATCCGGGAGAATCCCACTTGCTGAGGAACACCTGAGCCCCGGCTTCACAACTGCTGAGCTTGTTCCCCAGAGCCCAGGAACCGCAACTACTGAGCCGGTGTTCTGCAACTACTGAAGGCTGTGCTCTGTAACAAGAGAAGCCCTCTCACCGGAACTAGAGAGTAACTCTCTCTCTTCACAACTGGAGGTAAGCCCACGCCACAGCGAAGACCCAACACAGTCAAAAATAAAAGTAAATGATATTTTTAAAAAAGAGGTTTTTTTTTTAAAGGTAAACAATTAGGGTATACCATGATTTATTAAGATAGTGGGATACTGGGGAAAATAGGGTGAGATTTTGTGAGCTAGATGCTAATTTATTGTATCTGGAATTCAAAACATAATGTAGAGAAAGAATAAGTAGAGGTAAAATATATTATCTAGAGATAAGGCACCAACTCCCAAGAGAAATCAGCCCAAGAGTTAAAAGCGTTTGCTCCAGGACAGAGAAGGGGGCTAGTGCATGGAATAGAGACCTCTCCTTGCAAGCCCTTTTTATCATTTCTTTATTTCAATCTTGCACACACATTATCATGTGATCAGCTCAGTGTGCGTGCTCAGTCCTGTCTGACTCTTTTCAACCCATTGCGTAGCCTACCAGGATTCTCTGTCCATGGAATTTTTCAGGGAAGAATAATGGATTGGGTTGCAATTTTTTCCTCCAGGGGATCTTTCCCACCCAGGGATTGGACCCGAGTCACCTGTGGTTCCTTCATTGGCAGTCAAATTCTTTACCTCTGAGCCACCTGGGAAGCCCTCATCATGTGATCGCTGTGCTGAAAATATAACGCAGAAAATGAGTTTTTAAATTTTCTGCCATAGTCTAGATACATTACGTGTTTTCCACCTACTGCCGCCACCTAAACATTACATAGCCTTTATAATGACTCAATTAATGGCTATATATAATAATATTTTGCATTATTTTTTTGGAAGTCCGGATCCATTCATTCTTATTCTCTCAGTCACTCTGTGTCTATGAAGAACCAAATGAAGTTGAAACTTGGGGGAAGCAGCAGCTGATATCCAAAGAAGAGAGGTTTTTTGTTTTTTGTTTTCTCCCCTGAAAAGAATGAAAATGTAAACTGACCCCCATTAGCCCTGGTGCATTAACCAAGTTCAAAGCCTGGGCTGAACTGTGCCGTGCTCCTCTCACAGCAGTGGCCCTGGGGGAGTGCACACACCCCCCGAGACCTGCATGGCCAGAGGGTGCTCCCTGGCAGACTGGACAGCATCAACCCACAGCTGCCCTTTGCCCTGACACGCCTCAAGTTCATTTGTAATGGGGGCTGCCAGAAAGATGAAGCTTCATTTGCAAAGCAAGGGCATGGCTTCAATTATCCTTTAGCTCTATACACAATTGGGGGTGGGGGGTGGGGATAGATTTATGACTTTAGGTCTCTTCTCTGCTGTTATAAACCAGTATTTATCAGGTGTGGGGCACATGGCAGTTCTGGGGCATGCCAGACAGGATCAAAAGCAAAGCATAAAAACCTTCCCCTTTTAACAAACCTAATCTCCCCCTTCTATCTATAAATGGCCACATTAACCTCATGGCTCAGCAGAGAGACTCATTCTGGCACTTCGCTGTCTAAGGAACTGGGAGCAAGTGAGAGGCTGGCTTCTGTGTGCCAGGCCTGTCTTGCCTCCCCCTTTGAAGTTCCCTTCAGAAGAACCAATTTGTGGCCGACAGCTATGGGGCTGAGTGCTCTCCACACCCATGGTCCTGAGAGTGGCCCTTTCCTGGGGAGGCATTTACATCTCTCTTGGGAGAGCATCAGATGGGGAATGGCTGGCAATACAGCCATCAATCATTCATTCATTCAGTGTGTGTACAGTCATCTCCATATGCCACGCACACTTCCAGGTGGTAATAGATCCTAAGGAAGCAGAAGCTATGATTTATTCCTTTAGAACAGGTCAGCGTTATTTGGCAAGAGAGTCCTGTTCATGATGGACTCAGATCATTAAAGCAATTTTTGGTGTTGAATTTTGAGAAAAATTTGTTCATCACAAAGCAATTTTTGGTGTTGAATTTTGAGAAAAATTTGTTCATCACTGAGGCTTCAGAATGACTTGAGTATTGCCTAGAAGGTGTGGTGTGAGCTAAGCTTTGAAGACTGGATAGAAAAGAGAGACATAGAAATCATAAACAAAAGCCCTGATGCCAGCATAAATGTGGCAGGCTTCCAAGAGGAGAGCAGGGAGCAGGGGGTCCCAGTAGAAGCATCTCTGGGACTCTGTGATTTTAGGGTATGTGTTTCATTCTTCTGAACTGTGGCTCACGACCAACACAAACCTGCAGATTCAGGAAGTGTAAGTCCTTTAGCTTCTCCAAAACAAAGTAAGCTTTTCCTTGGTTCTCCCACTTCCATAACTCTGGAAGATATATTTGTTTTGTTCTTTCTGCAACTTGGAGGTGTGTCATCCCTGAGTTAGAGTATCACAGTGCAAAATCTTAGAAGCACAGAAATCTTGAGGTTCTCTAGAATGCAAGCTCCATGAAGGTAGTAGGAGATTTTATTGGTTTTCTTCTGTGAACGTCTACAACAGCCCCTGACACGCAGCAACATCTCAATGAGTCCTTTACTGATTAACAAACGAATAAGAACCTAGCCTTCAACACAACTGAGAAACATCGGGTCCTGTACTGAGAATCAGAAGGCTCAATTTCTGGTCTTTCTCTTTGACTCTTAGCTCCCATCACCCTTCAGGACTGAGTCTGCTTATCTTCCAAATTAGAATGTTGAAATATATTGAACATTTATTACATATACCACAAAATGAGAACAACTATCCTCTCGATGTGTTTTAATTAATTTAATTGCTCTGTTCGAGGCTCTAGGAATGTGAAGTGACCTTAGCTTTCAAGGAACTTAGTCTAGTGGAGAAGACAGAAAATAAGCAAACGAAAAGATTGCAAGACCATGTGACAGGGTTTAAGATCATGATGGTGGTGGTTTAATTGTATCTGACTCCTGGCAATTCCATGGAGTGTAGCCTGCCAGACGCCTGTGTTCATGGGATTACCCAGGCAACAATATCTGAAGTGGGCCACCATTTCCTTCTCCAGGAGATCTTCCTAATCCAGGGACTGAACCCCTGTCTCCTCTATCTCCTGTATTGGCAGGTGGATCCTTTACCACTGAGCCGTGTGGGAAGCCCATAAGATAGTAATGGTGTTACTGCTGCTAAGTTGCCTCAGTCGTATCCGACTCTGTGTGACCCCATAGATGGCAGCCTAACAGACTCCTCCGTCCATGGGATTTTCCAGGCAAGAGTACTGGAGTGGGTTGCCATTACCTTCTCCAAGATACTGATAGGTACAGGGAATTGTGAATGTACAGAAGAGCAACAGCTTACACAGGTGGGAGGTGCAAGGAAGGTTTTCTAGACACGACAGGTTTGTGGGTCCCTTGGATCAGCAAAGAGTTACCTGGGGCAGATGTAAGTGAGAACAGCATTTGAAGGCAATAGGGATGGGTGAATGCCCAAATGCATTTCCTATATGAAGTATGGATGGGAAGGAGATGAGACTGGGAAAATACTGATGGCAAAGAAAATTGATTAGGAAATTACCAAAAGGTCTGTAGGAAAAGTAAGCAGGAAACAGAGGGTCTAAAATCATGTTAAGGGGATAGAAGAGTTGATGGGTGGATTAGAAGAGATTGAAAAGGTGGACTTAGTTGTGACTGACAGACTGGGGAGGAAAGATCATTCTCAGGTCTATTATTCAGGTGATTGTTTGGGTAATGGTAA
>SJYC01119075.1:0-11084 GCA_006408675.1 Madoqua kirkii
GGAGACAGGCAAGAGGAGGCAAGGATCGGAAGATGGGATGTGACATTATGAACAAAGGTCCAAGTAATACAAATGCTGGTTTTGAAAATGAAGGGAACTATGAGGCAAGGAATTGGGTGACCTCTAGAATCTGAAAATGGAACTTCCTCACTTTCAGAAAGAAGTATAGCCCTCCTGACATCTTAATTTTAGCCCAGCATGACCAGTTTTGGAGTTGCAGTCTTCAGAATGGCAAGATAATCAATTTGTGTTATTTTAAGGCACTGAATTTGCTCTATTTGAATGATAGCCATAAGAAATTATCATAAATAATTTACCAGATTTTAAACATAAGTATAACATGAGGGAGTCATATTGCTAATAATAAAATACCCAGCATCCATCTATGCCAGGCATCTTTTTACATGCTTTAGTGTTTGATGTAGTTCCTCTTCACAGCACCTCTGTGAGGCAAATTACTGTAATTATTACCATCTTATGGTTGGAGAAAATGAGGCATACAGAATAAGTAGTGGAGATGCGTCCTGGCTCAGATCTAAGACTGTTTTCCATATACTCCACAGCTACACTCAATTGGCCCCTAAATGCATAGTATCCTTTTAATCATCAGTAATTTCAACCAGCTAAAAAAAATTTCAGAAGAATACCAACTGCAAGACCATAATCACAATCAAGAAAAACTTGAATTTCTGGTCAAAACTTGTTGACTAATTACAAAATAACATAATGAAGTTAAATATTTCCAGATATTCAAAATTCTCTCTAACTCTTGGCAGTCTCTAGTCATCACATACCTGTGGCTTTCTAATGATGTCCAGGGGGAAAAAGGTCTTCACCAAATGGATGCTAAGAAAGATCCTGCAAACATCAGATTCACAAATCACAAATCTCACTGCTGAGCACACACAGCCAATGACAGCTTCTTGTCTCCAAGCAGACCTAGCAATGCCCCATCCAAAAGTCTTGCTGTCAGGCTGACATCAGCGTAACCACCATTACAAATACAGCTCAGTAAAGATTGTCTCAAATTTCCTTTTGAATACAGAGTTGAATTAAGTCTTCTGTTAATGTGTGTCAGAGGAAAGTAGCAGAGTTCACTTAAGGATAAAGAACCCCTGAGGACAAGACTATTACATGAAGTTGAGTAAAAAATAAACAACAAAACCATTTAAAAATATTGCATAGAGTTATGAACCCACTTTGGAGCAGGAAATGGAAACCCACTCCAATATTTTTGCCTGGAGAATCCCATGGACAGGAAAGCCTGGTGGACTACAGTCTATAGAGTTGCAAAGAGGTGGACATGACTGAGTGAGCACAAACACATGCATATGAATCCTTTTTAAATCCTTGTGAAATAAACTGAAACATCTTCAGAATTATCCTGTCAGTGATATACAAATCTAAAATCACACACTTGCAAGCATTTAAAATTATATTTATTCTCTTCTACTATATTTTCCTACATACAGGTGTTCCCAAATGGGGAGCAGACATAACATTTTAAATTGCATTTTTCAAAAGACTCTGTCAAATGTGAACCCTGCAATTAGACTTCTATATTTTATGGTTATGTGCAATTTTTGTTGAAACACAGTACATCATTGTCTTAAAGCAAAGCCTCCTTCCAGGCAGTGGTACTTTGAAAGTTCACTGACTTGTGAATCTAGGACAAGTGGTTACATCAGACCAGATGTTTCCAATACAATTATTCCCTGCTGGAGCTGAATCAGACTTATTATTAAAGAATGTCATTTGAAAGCTAAATGTGTTCCCAAGCTTCTTTTCCAGCCAGGTTGTCCCCTCTGTATTTTCCTGGGTGATTTTAGAAAAACAAATCCCACCACTTTCTCCTCTGAATATGTGTAATGAGTCACTGAATCTTTTGTGCCATATTTCTTTAACTATGCGGCTATGGGATGTGATGAAATGTTAAGCTGTTAATCTGATTGTACTCAGCTGTGCACTGCATGCTCAAAGTGAAAAAGTTGGAGCATAAGATTAATCTGCTCTAACTCTTCTTGTTTGTACAGGCTTAAAGGGGCTTCCTCAAGACTGATGTTGGAGAGCACTGGTTGCTTTCTCTTCTGCTGCACAGGACACGGGCTATAGAAATGGGGTTGGAACTGCCAATCTTACTCACATTGAACCTCTATTTGAGGGTTAGATTGTATCAACACTGAGGATCTAGAGAGTACTATCATATATTGCTGGTGAGATTGTAAGTAGGTATTATTTTTGTTAGAGAGAGCAGCAAACCAATATCTGGACTTCGAAAATAACATATACCTACTAATCCTGGCAAATTTTATATAGAAATTAAGACGACCCAGAGGGATGGTACGGGGAGGGAGAAGGGAGGAGGGGGGTTCAGGATGGGTAACATGTGTATACCTGTGGCGATTCATGTTGATGTATGGCAAAACCAATACAATATTGTAAAGTAGTTAACCTCCAAATAAAATAAATAAATTTATATTAAAAAAGAAATAGGTGAGCAATTTTATATAAATATTCATCTTGGTGGTTTTTGTATTACTAAGAAAGCAGAGGCAGCTTAAGCATCTGCTCTTGGACGCTTACAAAATTATTTAGTTTTTGGAATTAGTAACAAGATTCCAAGCATCATTTAGGATATGAGGTAAACCAAAAATCATTATGGTATGACAGCTTCACTGCATTCTTAAGTGAAAAACCCAGCAGTTAGAAACCCCTATGTTCTTTATATATAATATAAATACTTTACCATAATATATATAAAATTTTTGTATGTGTCCAACAGCAGATGCTATTATGTATATATTTTCCCTCTCTTTGATAAAAACAGTCTTACACATAACCTATAATATATATGTGATAAGGATGTATGTATCACTAGTATACATGTGGTAAAGAACTATATACAAAAACATATATACATATATTTTAATGTGCCTATATATGTGCACATATAAGTATGTGAATGTATATATGTACACACACACATACACACATATATATATATACACACACAATTAAGAAGTAAAAGTTTTACTGATGGTTGAGTCTCAAGAACATCAGTTTGTCTTCATTATATTTTCCATTTTCCTATATCATAGATTATGTGTGTAAAAATAATTAAATTTCAAGTTAAAGAATAAGCCCCCTATTCACAACTTTGGCAATAAATACCTATAATTTTCCATTTCTCAATCTTTCAGTATCAATAGGGTCACTAAGATGTATCAAATTTACCCCAGAATCCTGCTTAAACTGGTTCCTGCATTCTAAAACAGAATTCATCTGATTCCTTCTGACTCTTAAGCTTCCCTACTGCAAGATGTTACCTGAAGTATGTGCTTCTGGCCTTAAAATATGCACTTTAGTCTCTGTACGTTAAATTTGAAGGGACTCACTAACGTACATACATCAAAATAATCAGAAAATGTGAACTTGCAAACATGTAACTTATTAGAAAAGTAAAATAGCTTTTTATCAAAGAGAGGAGAAATATACACAAAATAATTCCCATAGTGATAGATTTATGCATTGGTTATAAACAACTCTGGTTTGATAGTTTCAATTTCCCACGTTTCTATAATCACTTCAAACTCTGTCAGTTTACCTTTTGTTCCTGATCATTATGTAAAACCTGTACCTAATTGCCTTGCGTGAAAATCCAAGACCTGCCATTTATTAGACATATGACAGTGGGAAAGTCCCTTTTCAAATTTAAACTAGCCAAAAGTACATCAGAGCAGCCCCTGCTCTCAGGGTTATTGGGAGGGTTTTGTGTAAGGATCTCATAACAGTACCTGGCACCTGATAATGTTACGGAAATGTTTAGACTCTCTCTTTACTCAAAATAAAGAACTCTCTAATTTGGCAATTGTGGAAACAACAGGCTCCAGAATCAGAAGATAGTATTAACTTTTGAATTTGAAAGTGGCCAGTATGTATAACCTTTCTATAATCCTTTTAGCCTAATTTTCCCTGTATTTAAAGCAAACATGATAGTAAACATAACTATATAATTTTTGGATTATAAGCATAAATTTATAAAAACATTTATTTTCAATTAAAATAGCACTAGGAAAGTTCCCTGTCTTAAGACTGAGACCATTGAAGACATGCCCTGCATATGTTGCTATCTTGTTGTTAAATATACTCAAATATAAAGATTGTTATAATCTTTCAGATGACAAAGGACCATTATTTACAGGGAGTCCTGACTTCCTTCAACTCTATATTCATTTTCATTTTATAGAAATTTTCCCACAATATTTCCAGGGATGTAAGGAAACAGCTCTCTGTTGCAGCTTCATTAGTTCTATTAGTTGAACTGTAGATGAAGTCCAAAGACATGGACTTAACTATGTTCTAACCTGTTTCCTCATTTTATCTTCCTAAGGTTATTGGCTGCTGATTAAAACCACTGCCCATTGCAGGTAAACACTATGGAAATTCAGGGAAAGAATAACTTTTGATAATGCCAGCTCATATATACAATCATAAGCCTTGTTCTAACATGTAAGTTTTCAGTCAATATGGAAAAATGCAAGTTTCTATCTCTATACCTGAGTAAATGCCTACCTATGATACCTACCTTTTATTGGCTCTAAAGGAGGACAGATAACTATGACAAATCTAGCAAAAACCAATGATGTCTCTTAGCAGGAGCCATAGTTCTAAAATGCTTCAATAGAAATGATATCTGAACTGGTGGTTCAGTTAATTTTATGCCCATATCCCTCACCTGTAGAAAGACCCCAGATAGGGGGTCTGATTGCCCCTCAGCATGGAATATCAGGTCCTTGGTAGACCAGCCTAGCTGGCACACAACAGAAGCTGAACATAGATTTTATCTGCATGTTATTCCCCGAGGGATATGTTTTCCCCAGGTCATTATCAGGATTAACAAGCGTCCAGGTTTGTACTGTGCCATATGCCTCCTTGCTTTTGGAAAGTTTCTATCAAAGAATAGCAACTTTTAGCACAAAATCACAAGACCAGAAGTCAGAAAATATGGTTATAAATTTCTCTATCTCCCATGAGGCTAATTTGTTCTAAAAATACTTGGCAGAACTATGTGAAGATCAAAGTCAAATACTGTAGTTAAATGTGCTCTGAAAAATGGAAACAGTTTTCCCTTCATGTATACTCCATGTTTAAGAACAGTATCTGGCATCTTGCAAGTATGCAATTGTTTTTTTCAAATTAATTTTAAATTATTATAATTTATCACTTTCAATCTCAAGCTAATACATTATATTTTAAAATTTATTTTTAATTTATATTAGAGTATCTATGATTTACAATGCTGTGTTAGTTTCATGTATACAGCAAACAGTTATACACATATCCATTCTTTTATAGAATCTTTTCCCTTATGGGTTATTATAGAATATTGAATAGAGTTCTCTGTGATATACAGTTCAGTTCAGTTCAATTCAGTCACTCAGTTGTGTCCAACTCTTTGCAACCCCATGAATTACAGCATGCCAGGCCTCCCTGTGAATCACCAACTCCCAGAGTTCACTCAGATTCATGTTCATTGAGTCAGTGATGCCATCCAGCCATTTCATCCTCTGTTGTCCCCTTCTTCTCCTGCTCCCAATCGCTCCCCGCATCAGAGTCTTTTCCAAAGAGTCAACTCTTCGCATGAGGTGGCCAAAGTACTGGAATTTCAGCTTTAGCATCATTTCTTCCAAAGAAATACCAGGGCTAATCTCCTTCAGAATGGACTGGTTGGATCTCCTTGCAGTCCAAGGGACTCTCAAGAGTCTTCTCCAACACCACAGTTCAAAAGCATCAATTCTTCGGTGTTCACAGTCTAAGTCTCACATCCATACATGACCACAGGAAACACCATAGCCTTGACTAGACGGACCTTAGTCGGCAAAATAATGTCTCTGCTTTTGAATATGCTATCTAGGTTGGTCATAACTTTTCTTCCAAGGAGTAAGCGTCTTCTAATTTCATGGCTGCAGTCACCATCTGCAGTGATTTTGGAGCCCCAAATACATACTATATTGCATGAAAAAAATTATAACATGTCACTCATGTTTTTTCCCTTTGCAATATAGAAATTTAAGATTATCAAATATCTAGTCATGAATTAATATTTTTTTATTTAAGCATAACAGTGGATAAGCAAATTTTCATATCTGTACTTTGATGTCTCTGATGCCGAGGAAATCAGAGGCACAGGATAAGGCTGATGTCCAAATTGTCCAGGTTTCCAGACTCTGGGTTTCTGGGTATAGCCACAGGACAAGTTTTAAGAGGTAATTCAGCCATTTCAGTAACTCATTGTGTCTGACTTTTTGCAAACCTAGGAATAACAGCAGACCAGGCCTCACCAACTCCCAGAGTTCACTCAAACCCATGTCTAATGAGTAGGTGATGCCATCCAACCATCTCATCCTCTGTCGTCTCCCTTCTCCTCCTGACCCTAATCCCTTCCAGCATCAAAGTCTTTTCTAATGAGTCAACTCTTTGCATGAGGTGGCCAGAGTATTAGCTTTTCAGCTTTAGTACTAGTCCTTCTGAAGAACACCCAGGACTGATCTCCTTTAGGATGGACTGGTTGGACCTCCTTTCAGTCCAAGGGACTCTCAGGAGTCTTCTCCAACACCACAGTTCAAAAGCATCAATTTTTTGAGGCTAAGCTTTCTTCACAGTCCACCTCTCACATCTATACATGACTATTGGAAAAACCATAGCTTTGACTAGACGGAGCTTTGTTGGCAAAGTAATGTCTCCACTTTTGAATATGCTATCTAGGTTGGTCATAACTTTTCTTCCAAGGGGTAAGCATCTTTTAATTTCATGGCTGCAGCCACCATCTGCAGTGATTTTGGAGCCCCTCAAATATAAACTCTGACACTGTTTCCACTCTTTCCTCATCTATTTCCCATGAAGTGATGGGACCAGATGCCATGATCTTCATTTTCTGAATGTTGAGCTTTAAGCCAACTTTTTCACTGTCCATTTTCACTTTCATCAAGAGGCTTTTTAGTTCCTCTTCATTTTCTCCCATAAGGGTGGTGTCATCTGCATATCTGAGGTTATTGATATTTCTCCTGGCAATCTTGATTTCAGCTTGTGCTTCCTCCATCCCAATGTTTCTCATCATATACTCTGCATAGAGGCACGATGCATAAGCATAGTAACAATATACAGCCTTGATGTGTTCCTTTTCCTATTTGGAACCAGTCTGTTATTCTATGTCCAGTTCTAACTGTTGCTTCCTGACCTGCATACAGGATTCTCAGGAGGCAAGTCAGGTGGCCTGGTATTCTCATCTCTTTCAGAATTTTCCACAGTTTATTGTGATCCACACAGTCAAAGGCTTTGGCATAGTCAATAAAACAGAAATAGATGTCTTTCTGGAACTCTCTTGCTTTTTCAATGATCCAGCAGATGTTGGCAATTTGATCTCTGGTTCCTCTGCCGTTTCTATAACCAGCTTGAACATCTGGAAGTTTACGGTTCATGTACTGCTGAAGCCTGGCTTGGAGAATTTTGAGCACTAATTTACTAGCATGTAAGATGAGCACAATTGTGTGGTCGTTTGAGCATTCTTTGGCATTGCCTTTCTTTGGGATTGGAATGAAAACTGACCTTTTCCAGTCCTGTGGCCACTGCGGAGTTTTCCAAATGTGCTGGCATATTGAGTGCAGAACTTTCACAACATCATCTTTCAGGATTTGAAACAGCTCAACTGGAATTCCACCACTTCCACTAGCTTTGTTCGTAGTGATGATTTTCTAAGGCCCACTTGCCTTCACATCCAAGATGTCTGGCTCTAGATGAGTGATCATACCATCGTGATTATCTTGGTCGTGAAGATCTTTTTTGTACAGTTTTTCTGTGTATTCTTGCCACCTCTTAATATCTTCTGCTTCTCTTAGGTCCATACCATTTCTGTCCTTTATTGAGCCCATCTTTGCATGAAATGTTACCTTGGTATCTCTAATTTTATTGAAGAGATCTCTAGTCTTTCCCATTCTGTTCTTTCCCTCTATTTCTTTACATTGATCACTGAGGAAGGCTTTTTTTTTTTTAATCTCTCTTTACTATTCTTTGGAACTCTGCATTAAGATGCTTATATCTTTCCTTTTCTCCCTTGCTTTTCACTTTTCTTTTATTCACAGCTATTTGTAAGGCCTCCCCAGACAATCATTTTGCTGTTTTACATTTCTTTTCCATGGGGATGGTCTTGATCCCTGTCTCCTGTACAATGTCATGAACCTCATTCCATAGTTCATTAGGCATTCTATCTATCAGATCTAGTCCCCTAAATCTATTTCTCATTTCCACTCTATAATAGTAAGGAATTTGATTTAGGTCATACCTGAATGGTCTTGTGATTTTCCCTGCTTTCTTCAATTTAAGTCTGAATTGGCAATAAGAATTTCATTATATGAGCCACAGTCAGCTCCCAGTCTTGTTTTTTTTTTTTTTTTTTTTTTTTTTTTTTTTTTTTTGACTGTATAAAGCTTCACCGTCTTTGGCTGTAAAGAATATAATCAATCTGATTTCAGTGTTGACCATCTGGTGAGGTCTATGTGTAGAATCTTCTGTTGTGTTGTTAGAAGAGTGTGTTTGTTATGACCAGTGCATTCTTTTGCAAAATATGTTAGCCATTGCCCTGCTTCATTCTGTATTCCAGGGCCAAATTTGCCTGTTATCCCAGGTATTTCTTGACTTCTGACTTTTGCATTCCAGTCCCCTATAATGAAAAGGACATCTTTTTTGGGTGTTAGTTCTAAAAGGTCTTTTAAGTCTTCATAAAACCATTCAACTTCAGCTTCTTCAGCATTACTAGTTGGGGCATAGACTTGGATTACCATGATATTACATGGTTTGCCTCGGAAACGAACAGAGATCATTCTGTCATTTTTGAGATTGCATCCAAGTACTGCATTTCAGGCTCTTTTGTTGACCAGGATGAATACTCCATTTATTCTAAGGCATTCCTCTCCACAGTAGTAGATATAATAGTCATCTGAGTTAAATTTACCCATTCCAGTTCCATTTAGTTCTAGATTCCTAGAATGTCAATGTTCACTCTTGCCATCTCCTGTTTGACTACTTCCAATTTGCCTTGATTCATGGACCTAACATTCCAGGTTCCTATGCAATATTGCTCTTTAAAGCATCAGACCTTGCTTCTATCACCAGTCACATCCACAACTAGGCATTGTTTTTGCTTTGGCTCCATCCATTCATTCTTTCTGGAGTTATTTCTACATGCATCTCCAGTATATTGGGCACCTACTGATCTGGGGATTTTCTCTTTCAGTATCCTTTATTTTGCCTTTTCATGTTGTTCATGGGGTTCCCAAGGTAAGAATATTGAAGTGGTTTGCCATTCTCTTCTCCAGTGGGCCACATTCTGTCAGACCTGTCCACCATGGCCCACTCTTTGTGTGTGGCTCCACACAGCATGGCTTTGTTTCATTGAGTTAGATAAGGCTGTGTTCCGTGTGATTAGATTGACTAGTTTTCTGTGATTATGGCTTGTGTGTCTGCCCTCTGATGCCTCTCACAACACCTACCATCTTACTTAAGTTTCTCTTACCTTGGACGTGGGGTATCTCTTCACGGCTGCTCCAGCAAAGCCCAGCCGCTACTCCTTACCTTGGTCGAGGGGTATCTCCTCACAGCTGCCCCTCCTGACCTTGAATGTGGAGCAGCTCCTCTCAGCCCTCCTCCTTTTGTTATGACCCTCTGGAGTCAGTTCTACCTCAAATGTCTTCCTGCCCTGTGACACTCAGGACAATGGAAGGAGACAAGCTCAGTCAAAATGCAGAGGAAAGCCTCATTGTCAGATCAAGGTGAAGAGGTAAGGCTCAATTAAACACAACACTCCAGAACACATGAGAAAAGTTTCCATCAGTATGACTGCCTAGGTTCCTTTTGCTGTTCAGTTTCTCAATCATGTCCAGCACTTTGCAACCCCACTGACTACAGCCAAGATTTCCTTCACTGTCTTCTGGAGTTCAAACTCATGCCCATTGAGTTGACAAAGCCATCCAACCATCTCATCCTCTGTCAATCCCCTTTTACTCCTGCCCTCATTCTTTCCTAGTCTGAGTCTTTTCCAATGAGTTGGCTCTTTGCATCAGTTGACCAATGTATCAGAGCTTCAGCTTCACCATCAGTCCTTCCAATGAATATTCAGGGTTGATTTCCTTTGAGATTGATGGGTTTGATCTCCTTCCTGTCCAGGGGACTCAAGAGTCTTCTCCATCACCACAGTTTAAAGATATCAATTTGAAAGCTTCCAGGTGCCTTTCAAACTATTTTATGGGGATTTCAGTAAGCTAACTTACACTTATTGCTTAATAACAGGCAGGAGCAGAGGTCCTAGAGAGACAACCACATTAAAAATGATTTTTATTTTTTTATACTATAAATAAAACACATAAAAGTAATTACTTCACACCAGTCAGAATGGCTGCGATCCAAAAATCTACAAGCAATAAATGCTGGAGAGGATGTGGAGAAAAGGGAACCCTCTTACACTGTTGGTGGGAATGCAAACTAGTACAGCCACTATGGAAAACAGTGTGGAGATTCCTGAAAGAATTGCAAATAGAGCTGCCTTACGACCCAGCAATCCCACTGCTGGGCATACACACTGAGGAAACTCGAATTGAAAGAGACACGTGTACCCCAATGTTCATTGCAGCAATGTTTATAATTGCCAGGACATGGAAACAACCCAGATGTCCATCAGCAGATGAATGGATAAGAAAGCTTTGGTACATATACACAATGGAGTATTACTCAGCCCTCAAAAAGAATAAGTTTGACGCAGTTCTAATGAGATGGATGAAACTGGAGCCGATTATACAGAGTGAAGTAAGCCAGAAAGAAAAACACCAATACAGTATACTGACACATATATATGGAATTTAGAAGACAATAATGATGACCCCGAAAGTGAGACAATATAAGAGACACAGAGGTATAGAACGGACTGTTGGCTTCAGAGGGAGAGGGAGAGGGTGGGAAGATCTGGGAGAAGGACAACGAAACATGTATACAATCATATGGGAGATGAAGCACCAGTCTATGTTCAATACAGGATA
>SJYC01119076.1:0-18954 GCA_006408675.1 Madoqua kirkii
AAGCTGATTATACAGAGTGAAGTAAGCCAGAAAGAAAAACACCAATACAGTATACTGACACATATATATGGAATTTAGAAGATAGTAATGATGACCCCGTAAGTGAGAGAATATAAGAGACACAGAGGTATAGAACGGACTTTTGGCTTCAGAGGGAAAGGGAGAGGGTGGGATGATCTGGGAGAATGGCAACAAAACATGTATACAATCATATAAGAAATGAAACGCCAGTCTATGTTCAATATAGGATACAGGATGCTTGGGGCTGGTGTACGGGATGATCCGGGGAGATGGGGGGGAAGGCAGGTGGGAGGGGGCTTTAGCGAGGGGAGATCGTGTACACCTGTGGCTGATTCATGTCAATGTATGGCAGAACCAATACAGTACTGTAAAATAGAATAAAGTATTAAATTTTAAAAAAATAAAAAAAAAAAAGAGAAGAGAGGCCAAACAATGGATTTAATACTTATTAGCCCTTTCTTCTACATAACAAAATTAATTGGCTTCCACTTGCATTTCTCTTCAGTGCATTCTAGATCAAAGCAGGGTCGAGAAGGACTATAAAACATGTGAAGGAATCTTAACATGATTTATTTATAAACATATAAAGTAACCCTGCCACTCTCTTTATTACTCATACTACATAAAAATTCTACTAGTTGTTTTCATTTCCTCCTATAGAAAGGAGTTAGAGAGCTGGACTGTGAAGAAGGCTGAGCGCCAAAGAATTAATGCTTTGAACTGTGGTGTTGGAGAAGACTCTTGAGAGTCCCTTGGACTGCAAGGAGATCCAACCAGTCCATTCTGAAGGAGATCAGCCCTGGGATTTCTTTGGAAGGAATGTTGCTAAAGCTGAAACTCCAGTACTTTGGTCACCTCATGAGAAGAGCTGACTCTGGAAAAGACTTTGATGCTGAGAGGGACTGAGGGCAGGAGGAGAAGGGACGACCGAGGATGAGATGGCTGGATGGCATCACCGACTCGATGGACGCGAGTCTGAGTGAACTCCGAGAGATGGTGATGGACAGGGAGGCGTGGCGTGCTGTGACTCATTGGGTTGCAAAGAGTCGGACACGACTGAGCGACTGAACTGAACTGAACTGAACCAAAGATACAGTCTCTAAGAATAATATCAAGATATGCCAATGTTTTGTTTAGTTTTTCAGTTTTTAGTTTTTTTAAGATTGGTAATAAGCTTCATTTGATTATAAAGAACATCTAAGTATTATTATAATACATAATTTATATGTTTTTAACCACTGTTGTTGTTTAGCCACTAAGTCATATCCAACTCTTCTGTGACCCCATAGAATGTAGCCCTGCCAGGCTCCTCTGTCCACGGGATTTCCCAGGCAAGAATACTGAAGTGGGTAGCCATTTCCTCCTCCAGGGGATCTTCCCAGCCAGGGATGAAACCCTTATCTCCTGCATTGTCAGGTGGGTTCTTTACCACTGAGCCACCTGGGAGGCCCTCTTTGAACCATTATTCCACTTTAAATTTTTTTTAATGAAATGTTAATGATTTATTTGGTTTTATAAACTGAGCTTCTAAAAAATAGGTTAAATTAATTAGCCTAATAATGATGAAAAGGAAGATGATTTTAAAATATATTCAGAAGTTTTTGTTTTATTGTTATTATCATTACTATTTTGAAGTAGGAAAAGTACACTGTATATTTAGATAAAAGAGAAAAAAAAATTTAAGCACCAGACCCTCCAATTCCTAGACTCTAAGCTACTTTCAAAAAGTTTTCTTCCTATTTCTCCAGTAAAACCAGACTGTTCTATTTTCTTCATAATTTCTCACCTTGGCACTTTTACTCTGTTTCCCCTAGTTAAATCCCTCCCCTTCCCCTTCACTTGAAATCTACAAATCTTTGAAGCCCAGCTCCAGTGGAGCTCTTTTTAGCCACCCAACAATTTCTCCCTCTCCTGGATCTTCATCCAAGGATCATATCAAGTGTACATTGGTACAGAATACCAGCCAACATCCATCTTGATTAGCTAGCTATACTTTTTTGTTCATTGGAAATTGCACCATATCAATTGTAACTTGTATAATTCTACTTCTGCTGAAAGTGAAAGTCACTCAGTTCAGTTCAGTTCAGTCACTCAGTCGTGTCCGACTCTTTGTGACCCCATGAATCGTAGCACACCAGGCCTCCCTGTTCATCACCATCTCTCGGAGTTCACTCAGACTCATGTCCATCGAGTCGGTGATGCCATCCAGCCATTTCATCCTCGGTTGTCCCCTTTTCCTCATGCCCCCAATCCCTCCCAGCATCAGAGTCTTTTCCAATGAGTCAACTCTTCGCATCAGGTGGCCAAAGTACTGGAGCTTCAGCTTTAGCATCATTCCTTCCAAAGAAATCCCAGGGCTGATCTCCTTCAGAATGGACTGGTTGGATCTCCTTGCAGTCCAAGGGACTCTCAAGAGTCTTCTCCAACACCACAGTTCAAAAGCATCAATTCTTTGGCACTCAGCCTTCTTCACAGTCCAACTCTCACATCCATACATGACCACAGGAAAAACCATAGCCTTGACTAGACGGACCTTAGTCGGCAAAGTAATGTCTCTGCTTTTGAATATACTATCTAGGTTGGTCATAACTTTTCTTCCAAGGAGTAAGCGTCTTTTAATTTCATGGCTGCAGTCACCATCCACAGTGATTTTGGAGCCCAAAAAAATAAAGTCTGACACCGTTTCCCCATCTATTTCCCATGAAGTGATGGGACTGGATGCCATGATCTTAGTTTTCTGAATGTTGAGCTTTAAGCCAACTTTTTCACTCTCCTCTTTCACCTTCATCAAGAGGCTTTTTAGTTCTTCACTTTCTGCCATAAGGGTGGTGTCATCTGCATATCTGAGGTTATTGATATTTCTCCCGGCAATCTTGATTCCAGCTTGTATTTCTTCCAGTCCCACGTTTCTCATGATGTACTCTGCATAGAAGTTAAATAAGCAGGGTGACAATATACAGGCTTGATGTACTCCTTGTCCTATTTGGACCAGTCTGTTGTTCCATGTCCAGTTCTAACTGTTGCTTCTTGACCTGCATACAGATTTCTCAAGAGGCAGGTTAGGTGGTCTGGTATTCCCATCTCTTGAAGAATTTTCCACAGTTTATTATGATCCACACAGTCAAAGGCTTTGGCATAGTCAATAAAGCAGGAAGTCACTCAGTTGTGTCCAACTCTTTATGACCCCATGGACTATACAGTCCATGGGTGGGTAGTCTTTCCCTTCTCCAGAGGCTCTTCCCAACCCAGGGATCAGAACCAGGGATTGAACCCAGGTCTGCCAAATTGCAGGCAGATTATTTACCAAATGAGCCACAAAGGAAGCCCAAGAATACTAGAGTGGGTAGCCTATCCCTTCTCCACCAGATCTTTCTAACCCAGGAATTGAACTGGGGTCTCCTACATTGCAGGTGGATTCTTTACCAACTGAGCTATCAGGGAAGCCCCCATTATTAATTCAGCAAATATTCGCTGAGCCTCTGCTCTAGAGGCTAGGGATAAATGGTGCATTAAAATCAACTCAGATTTTACTCTTATGAAGCTAGCAAGCTTTCATTCATATATTTGACCACAATTTGATTTTATTGATATACCTTAGTTATATTTCTACATGTATAGATATTATGCCTTTAACTATATTTCAAACATGTATAGAACAGTCTCAATCTTTGTATCTGACACAATGGTCAGTATACAGCTCACAAAACACAGAATTAAAGAAAACTGGAAGAATCTTTGGAGATCCATTAAAAAAAGACTGAATTATAGAATAAGAAATTGACAGGGAGACGACTGAACTGTCTAAAGCCTAAAGTCACATGGTAAGATTTTCTAAGTAGGTATTTACTGATTTGGTGAGCTTGAAGAAATCTCTTGTTCAAAATCTTATGAGAGTCTTTGCCAAACTAACTCCCTCATTTGCTAGTTTACATTTCTCACATCATTAGTAGTTTATTTCATAACAGATTTCAGAGACATATTTTCTATGACTCTCCCTATTTTTACAGATGGGAAAATGAGTCAGGAGACAATTTGATAATTTGATTTCTTCAAGAACATGTCAGCTGAATATACCCATTAGATTTACTGGTGAAGATGGATTGATTTCCCTCTAAGATCAAGAGCAAGATAAGGATGTTTCCTCCCCTCACTGCTATTCAACATGGTGCTAAAAGTTCTAGTCAGTGCAGTAAGGGAAGAAAAAGAAATAAAAAGCATAAACAATTAGAAAGGAAAACATGAAAATATCTCTATTTAGAGATAACATGACTGTCTAAATAGAAAATCCCGAGGAATTTACACAGAAACTCTTAAACTAATAAGTACATTCAGTAATGTCACAGAATAAAAGATCAACACACAACCCTAAAAACAAGCATGCAGAAATTGAAATCAAAAGGTAGTGCCATTTATAATCATTCTAACGGAAACAAAATACTTAGGGATTATAGTTAAGACATGTGCAGGATGTGTATAATGAAATTACAAAATCCTGATAAAATAAATAAAAAAAGATGTAAATAAATAGAATTGCCATGTTCAAGCTATATTTATGAACTACAAGGCTGAATGAGTAGAGATGACCAATTCTCCTCAGTATCACCTGGAGATTTAATGTAATCCCCATCAATATCCCAGCAGGATAATTGTAGACATTGTCAAGTTATTCTAAAATTTATATGGCAATTCACAGACTCTACCAGAGCTAAGATAATCTTGAAAAAGAAGAATGAAGTGATTAAAATTACTCTCACCAATATAAAGTCTGACTTTTAGCTGCAGTATTCATGACAGTGCAGTATTGGAGAAATGGATATATAAATCAGTGACATAAAAATATGCAAATATATGTAACTTAATTTTGATTAAAGTGCAGAAGTATTTCAGTGGAATAAGAACTGTTTTCTCAACAAACGGTGCTGCAGCAAGTGGATACCCACAAGAAAAAAAAAAATGAAGCCTGATTTACTCCTTACCCTTGATACAAAAATTAACTCAATTTTGGTCTATCTGGGTGCATTTAAATGTAAGATATAAAATTATAAAATTCTTAGGAAAAATATAGGATAAAATCTTAAGGGTCTAGAGCAAGACAAAGAGGTGTTAGGCATGATGCCAATAGCACAATCAATAAAAGGTAAACAATAAGTTACACTTTTTTCTAAATTTAAAATATCTCAGCAAAAGACTCTGTTAAGTAGATAAAATGATAAACTACAGACTGGAAGAAATTATTTGTAAGCCAGATATACAACACAGAACTAATGTGAAGAGTTTAGAAAGTATTCCTAAAACTCAACTATAAAAAACACACAGTCCAAATAGGGAAAGATGCAAAAGAGATGAAGAGACAAATTTCCCCAGAAAGATATGCATATGGTACATAATCACATTAAAAGATGTTGAACATCTTTAGCCATCACGGAAACGCAAACTGCGATAAGATATCATTACATAGATGTTAGAAAGGATAAAATTTAAAAATAGTGATAATATCAAATGCTGGTAATAATGTGGAAGAACTGGATCACTCAGACTGCAAGTTAGAATGTAAAGCAGTACAGTCACTGGGAAAAGTTTAGCAATTACCATGTGGTGTGGCAACTGCACTCCTGAGTATTTATCCCAGAGGAATGAAAACATGTTTGCATAAAAATCTGGACACGTTCATAGCAGCTTTATTCATAACAATGCAAAACTGAAATGAATCCAGATGTTCTTCAACAGATGAATGGTTTAGCAAGTGCTATTCTGTCCATTCCATGGAATACTACTCAGAAATAAAAGAGAATGAACTATTGACACAAGTCTCACTGGAATGAATCTCTAGGGAATTATGCTAAATGAAAAAATGTTGCAAGCTGTATGACTCCATTTGTATAACATTTAAGAAATGACAAAACTTGAGTTTGAAGGATAGCTTAGTAATAGGGGAGGGGCCGAGGACGGTAGGTTTGTTAATAAAAGGGCAATAAAGAGTTCCTCATGGCCGTGGAATTATCTTGACTGCGGTAATCAATGTATGAACCTACACATGTGGTAAAATTGTATACAACTAAATGAAGTGAAGTGAAAGTTGTTCAGTCTTGTCCGACTCTTTGTGACCCCATGGACTATACAGTCCATGGAATTCTCCAGGCCGGAATACTGGAGTGCGTAGCCTTTCCCTTCTCCAGGGGATCTTCCCAACCCAGGGTTCAAACCCAGGTCTCCTGCATTGCAGGCGGATTCTTTACAAGCTGAGCCACAAGGGAAGCACACCATAAATGAGAACAAGTGAAACTGAGAGGTGAATAAACTCTAGGTCAATATTCTGGTGATGAAAATGTGCCATTTTGGGGGGTAAAATTTTAATACAGGTGGAGACTAGGGAAAGTGCACACAGAATTTGTGGTTCAGTTAGTAGTCTTAAACAGCTCTTCTGATTTCATAGTATATCCTTGTGTCTCAATAATTTAATCATTTCTTGATGATTCAAAAGACTTTCAGATCTTATACTGTGCCTGGCTCATCAGTAATCACATTAGTCACCATGAATAACTTTATAGATATGAGACTTGATTTGGATTTGTGGTGACCCTTTTTTGATGTCAATGTTCCTTTTTAAAAACTTTTTTTCAATGTTCCTTTTCTCAATAAAGCAAAGACATTTTTTAAAAAGATGTAAAGTTCCTGCCAGTTTGAATAAATAGAATTTTATTAACCAGAAAACTTTAAATATTAATGTATGTGAACAATCTTCAAAAAAAAATTTTTTTTAAGTTTTGTAATGAAAAGGAAACAACGTTATACTTGACCAAGTATAAATGAAGGGATGTAGATTGATCTGGTATGTATGTCATGGACTTTTTGGTTTGATACAAAAAATGTTTTCTTGTTAGTTCTTGTACTGGAACCTTTGGGTCAAAGGTGCTAATTTAATGAAAATGCATGATAGTGAATCTTCTTTGGGTGCTATGCATTCTAATAGACGGCAGTGAACTTTTCACAGTATTAGTAGCTATTTGAATGTAATTTTGTATGAATTTCAGGTAAAATAGTTACTAAGAAATATCTAAATTTCATCCTGAGCCAGATGACTGGATTTGATTTTACCCCTGGTTGCTTTAGCCAGTTGAGATCTCATATTTGGGGAGAAATAAAATTTGAATTATCTCACTAAAAAGAATATGATTACTAGCAGTAACAATCTGAGTTACTTCATATTTGAATTGACTTCGTGTGTTTTTACATCTGACATTCTAAAGAGCAGTAACAATTTTTAAAACCTTGAAATACTTTCAGTTCAGTGGCTCAGTCATGTCCAACTCTTTGCGACCCCATGGACTACAGCACACCAGGCTTTCTTGTCTATCACAAACTCCTAGAGATTGCTCAAAGTCATGTGAATCCAGTTGGTGATGCCATCCAACCATCTCATCCTCTGTCATCCCCTTTTCCTCCTGCCTTCAGTCTTTCCCAGCATCAGGGTCTTTTCCAATGAGTCAGTTCTTCACATCAGGTGGCCAAAGTATTGGAGTTTCAGCTTCTGCATCAGTTCTTCCAATGAATATTCAGGACTGATTTCCTTTAGGATGGACTGGTTTGATATCCTTGAAGTCCAAGGGACTCTCAAGAGTATTCTCCAACATTACAGTTAAAAAGCATCAATTCTTTGGCACTCAGCTTTTTTTATAGCCCAACTCTCACATCCGTATATGACTACTGGAAAAACCATAGCTTTGACTAGACAGACCTTTGTTGGCAAAATAATGTCTCTGCTTTTTAATATGCTGTCTAGGTTTGTCATAGCTTTTCTTCCAAGGGGCAAGTGTCTTTTAATTTCATGGCTGAAGCTGTCATCTGCAATGATTTTAGAGCCCAAGAAAAGAAAGTCTGTCACTGTTTCCATTGTTTCTCCAACTATTTTCCATGAAGTGATGGATCTGCATGCTATGATCTTAGTTTTTTGAATGCTGAAATACTTTAGTAAAGTTTATATATTAGTCCAAAGATAAAATTAACATGCTCTTCCCTTAATGGAAAATTTCTGTAGAATTACAGCTGAGGAGTGAGGCAATGAGCTAGAAAATGCAGGTTGAAGTATCAGAATCAAATTTCTATCAAATTGAAGTGTAACTATACTTTTATTTATTGACACCCAGCTCCTTCCAAAAGCATTTGAAGTTGGTCCAAGTAAATAACATCTTCACCTTCTATGAGGCATCCACTTTACAACCTTTTGAACTCAATAAATCTGAGAAGAGTAATAAATTTAGAAGCAAAATACATTCCAGGCCTGAGTTCACCAAATTAAAGTAGTTTTGCCCGGCAAAAAAACTACATCCCACCACAGTGCTCGACCATGAAGAAGAGAGGAAAATGCTCTCCCAGCATTTCCTCTATATTTAAGTTGCCTATTCCTTTGAGAAGCCAATGAAAGCTATGGACATATCCCCAGGAGAGGAATAAAGGCAGACATATCCATCCAAATACAATTGTTAATGATTTGAAGGCAGTCATGAAACCCTTACATCTCCTTCACCCAGAACCTAGTGGCTCCTGTGGTCACCTGCTGTGCTCAGCAGCTCTTCCCCTTTCTTCTTCCTCTTTAGAGCCCTTAGCACTCCCCTGCCACATTTACCTTTGTCCTAATAGTTGTCTTTGATGTTTTGCTTAGTTCTATCAGTGCAATCAGAAAAGGCAATGGCACCCCACTCCAGTACTCTTGCCTGGAAAATCCCATGGGCAGAGGAGCCTGGTAGGCTGCCGTCTATGGGGTCGCTAAGAGTCGGACAAGACTGAGCGACTTCACTTTCACTTTTCACTTTCATGCATTAGAGAAGGAAATGGCAACCCAGTCCAGTGTTAGAGAATCCCAGGGACGGGGGAGCCTGGTAGGCTGACGTCTATGGGGTCGCACAGAGTTGGACACGACTGAAGCGACTTAGCAGCAGCAGCATCAGTGCAATAGCAGGCCAACTTTAGTATACAAACTGCATTTGGTGTGTGTGTGGGGAGAGGGGGAACATCTATCATATGCCAAGCACTGCATTGTGGGCTTCCCAGGTGGCTCAGTGCTAAAGAATCTGCCTGTCAATGCAGAAGATACAGGAGACCTGGGTTCAATCCTTGGGTCAGAAAATTCCCTGGAGGAGGAAATGGCAACCCACTCCATTAATCTTGCCTGGGAAATCCCAGGGACAGAGGAGCCTGTTGGGCTAAAGCCAAGGGGGCCACAAAGAGTCAGACACGACTGAGCAACTGAGCACACCGCATGCAAAGCCCCATATTAAATTCTCAAAAATATCACACAAAATATGAATTGCAGTTTTCTATATTTGACTGCCTAGATAACTATAGAGGTATAGTAACAGCTCCAAATCACATGTCTGGATTGGAACACATGTCTATTTGATTCTCAACTTTCCTCTTAAATTTCTCTTTTCTGAGCACATGAATCTATATTGTGGTGCTCGGGAGGTACTCTAGTCTTCTAGGAAATAAAGTCTTTCTACTTTTTCTATTAGATCTTTCCAGAAATTAACCCTGCTGTCTGCTGCCAGGTACCCCAGAAGATGACTGACTCCCCTTTCCCCACCCCCATCAAGACCACCACTTCATGCACATCTATAGAAACCCAGGGTCTTATGGACGTCCCTGACAGGCCAGTTCTGTACTAGCTCCTTGTAAATGAATCAAAACTCATCTTTAGGGGTTAACATAAAGATTAAATATCCCTATTTTTTTCTTAGATTTACAAATTCAATCCTTTCAGTTTTTTTAAAATAAATATTAACTAAGCAAATATTTTCAAATGCCATTGCTTTTCAGCAACTTTCTTGACACTACTATTTGTTACATTATTTTTTAAAAAGCTATCTTATAAATTGTTACTGAAGCATTAACAAGCCCTCTTCTGAAGACCCAGGTTGAAGATTGGGTTCTTGATTATTTCTTATTTCACGTAGTTTCCTCATAGTATCCCAGTTCATTTGTCTTTTAAAATTTGCTTACTTATTCTGTTCATTCTTATTGCTTAAGCAAGAATAGCTGATCTATCATTTATTAATAACCCAAGTTTGATTTTTAAAAATTAACATCAAGTCCCACGGTGCATGCTTTTGTTCACTAGCAACTAACATAACTGTTCATGCTCTGATTGCATAGTAAACATACACCACCTACAGTGGAATTCTGTATTCCTTGTAGCACCTAGTATAGGGCTGAGCGTGTAGCAAGGTTCTGGAACTGAGCTGAAATGAATGCATGCTTAAACACATATCATGTACTATTCTGGAAATTTTTAAAAAGGCATTATTTTAGGTGATGCCTCATTTTCCAAATGAAATGCATCATAAAATCACATATATAGTTACACATGAAAATATTTTTAAAGTAACTGAATGCAATGGAATCTCAAAGAACCAAAAAGGTTAAATTACATTTGTCAAAGAAACAATCATCATAAATGGTTCCATTTAATCTATTACCTCTTATTAAAGAATAGATCATACACACATGGTTGCTTAAGAATTAAAAAAAAAACAAGCAGTAAAAGACTGTTGAAAAATAAACATATAACTAGATTAAGTGGTTTAATCACAAATGTCCCAGATATGAGAAAATCACCAAAAGCTTTAACAATATGGTGGTTTTTTTCAAAGTCATATGGCCATGATTCTTCTCATTGCAGATAACAAATGTTTTATTGAATGTTATAGAGGTGACTATTCTACCATTCTCCATGTTTTGAGGCCCTTTTCACCTCTACTTTACCTGAGGATACCTCTGAATATATTGCAGTATTTGAAAATCAATAACTGAAAAGACCAATGATTACTTAGCTATGAAGTTTCCCCACACCCTCTCTCGGTGCTCCTCTCTGGAAAGTAGCCAACCCTGCTTGCAAATTACTGGATTGTGCTTGTGCTGACTATTGTGTTCCCAACATAATTATTTTTTTGGAATTGATTTGTATCAGACCATGAAATGTTAGCATTAAACTCTATAAACTTTTTGTGGAGCCTATATTCAACTTTAATGCACATAATAGAGAGAAGTTGGCATTGGAATTGAGGACAGTGGAAGAAATCAAAATTAGTGAGTTTAACAGGTGTTCTTTCAATGAATACATGAAACTACAAGTTCCAAAGTCATGTTCTTGGCAGGTTAATTTTTGTTAACTTTAGTAAGGCTTCGTCTTGCTTATTAGACTAGTCTCTAAACTATAAGTAATCCTATCATTGGAAGTTTATGGAGTTTATTTGTTCCTGTGGTTTATTTTTAAGACCTCAGAACCAGAATCTGGAGGAAAGCACTTATAAGTAATGTTAGCTACATGATGTACCTTTGCAAGAATCATTTGACTCTTCCATTCATTAATTTTTCTCTGAAAGTCAAACTTGATGTTTTTCTATTTAGGGTAATATAAAGTCATAACATGATATTGTCCTTCATTATCTATATGGTTAACCCTTTCAGTCAAAACTATCAAGATGATATAGACAAAATTTCTTCCACTAAAGCATTCTCATGTGAAGGGAAGCCAATTTTCCCAAGATGGGAACTGAGAGAATCTAGCAGAGATAAAACATTCTGGAATTATTCTTAAATATCTGACATGCTAAACTCAAGATTTAAAGATTAGAGTGTTACTTTCTGCATTGTACATACACCAAAGTTAAGGGAATCAAACGACTTTCATGACAGGCACAAGCAATTCAGCTTATTAATTCTAATTCAGCTTATTAGATGGGAATAAAAAGATTAAAAACAATAATCAAAACAGAAATAATAACAGTAATGGAAATTAAATTTACCAAGGGCTTAGGGAACCATATCTTTCATTAATACTTAATATGTATAAATAATTATGGACCTTCTAATGTAAGTACTATGTTTATTCTCAGTTTACTAATACAGATTAGTATTTAACCCTTAATTAATTCAATTGAAGGTGGGAGGAGAAGGGGACGACAGAGGATGAGATGGTTGGATGGCATCACCGACTCAATGGACATGAGTTTGAATAAACTCCAGGAGTTGGTGATGGACAGGGAGACCTGGAGTGCTACAGTCCACAGGGTCACAAAGGGTCAGATACGACTGACTGACCTAACTGAACTGAACTAAGGATTAAAGAACATCATCAGGAACATATAGTCTATAGCAGCAGAGCAGGGATCTTGATCTCAGAACCAACTAAGCTTGGAGTTCAAGTTCATATTCAGTACTTTATTCTGCTTCCCAAACAATGAAAAAAATTAATGATTGATAACCTTATAGCTTTATATAAATTTCTCATTCAGCACCTTCATTGTGCTTGTCTCTCTGTCAACATTATGTTTATTTAAGTCTAAAGAAAGTAAAATTCCATTTCAAGAATCTGCCACTGAACAGAGCAGACTATAGCTATGCAAATATAATGGGAATTCAAAACATTATCAACAACAGTAAGAGGAGGGCAGTCCTACCAGGATTGGCAAGACTGCAGATTTCAAAACACTAGAATACAGAAAATAAAAGCAGTTACTATAACATGATATTCTTTAATCTATTAAAGCAATTTCATTTACAAAATACATTTTTAACATATTATAAATTTCATTTATAATATGTATTTTCATAGAATGACTACACTAGAAGGTATAATGAAGTAATTAGGTCTTTGCGGAAGCAGGTAGAATCACTATAAAAATGACACTTACAGGAACTGACAGATGATAGTGGGGATTTTTATCATATTTGTGTGTGGGTTCTTTTTTGGCAACTAAACAATCCTAACTGGCATTGCCACCAAGAGACCACTGTCCCCAGATGATAAAAAATCTTGGGGAAAAAAATTCCCTCTTAATTTATGTGGTAATGCCATTTCTTGAAAATTCAGTACATATTTAATAATAAGCTACTCAAAAAGCTTTTGGAGAAGAAAATGGCAACCCACTCCAGTATTCTTGCCTGGAGAATCCCATGGATAGAGGAGACTTGTGGGCTACAGTCCATGGGGTCACAAAGAGTCAGACACAACTAAAGCCATTTAGCACAAAAACCTTTTCAGTCTATCTGTGAAATTGAACTGGGCTCTCAACTCCAATAATTATATATAGTTTTTTAAATGCATGCTTATGCCACTAGGGACATAGGAACTAATGTCCAACACAAGGAAATTTGGGGGTTTTCTCACGCGGGGCATCATCTACCCTTCCTAGCATCCACACACCAGGTATCAATGGTACAGTCAGCTCTGTTGTAACATGATATACACACTCCTTTAAAAATACGAATTAAGAGCCACAGAGATTATGACGGGAAAAATGGGCTAAATTTTGTCATCAACATGTTTAAAACAAGATAGAAACATAATAAAAAAAAAAGGGTAGTACAATTTTCTATATGAGTGAAAGTTGCTCAGTCATGTCCAACTCTTTGCAACTCCATGGACTATACTGTCCATGGAATTCTCCACACCAGAATACTGGAGTGGGTAGCCTTTTCCTTCTCCAGGGGATCTTCCCAACCCAGGGATCAAACCCAGGTCTCCCACATTGCAGGCGGATTATTTACCAGCTGAGGCACAAGGGAAGCCAAATTTTCTACATATCCAGTGATAATAAGTGTATAAAATCTGGATAAATATGGCACTTTATCTTGCAAAAAACCTGGAGTTTATTTGGGGAAGTGGGCATGGGAAGGGATGCAACTTGAAATTGATTCTGAGGTACTAGGAGGCAGGTTTTCAGATGCAGAGAGATATGGCTCATTAACCTGCTGGAGATCTCGCTCAGCTTTTAATCCCAGGGTATGTTTTTACATTCGAGATTCAGACCCTTCAGGGCACATGTTTATAACAGATGTCTATTTCATCAAAATTGAAATTTTGATCCAATGTATAACCTTCTTCTCCAATTAAGTTAGGAATTGTTGCTTAAAATTCTTTTCCAACTTTCTCATCTGCATCCATAGCTTCGCCTGGCAACTGAAGACACTGGAAATCATAGTGTTATTGGAAACCACTAAACCTGACACTACTAGCACCAAGAGGATAGTTGACAATTTCCCTGAGGACCTTCAAGTGTTTCCTTGTTTTGTAAGTACTACTTGGAGTTTTGAAAAGAAAGTGAAAGTGTTAGCTGCTCAGTCATGTCCAACTCTGTGCGCTGCTATGGACTGTAGTCCACCACCTCTGTCCACGGGTTTCTCCAGGTGAGAATACTGGAGTGGGTTGTCATTCTTTTCTTGGAGAATCAAACCCAGGTCTCCTGCCTTGCAGGCAGATTCTTTACCATTTGAGCCACCTTGGAGTTTTGAGCCAGGATGCTTAAAAAGATTTGTGATGTTGAAAAAGTGTTTGGTTTGTGTTGTATCAGTTTAGTTCAGTTCAGTAGCTCAGTCAAGTACAACTCTTTGTGACCCCATGGACTGCAGAATACCAGGCCTCCCTGTCCATCACCAACTCCCAGGGTTTACTCAAACTCATGTCCATTGAGTCGGTGATACTATCCAACCATCTTATTCTCTGTTGTCCCCTTCTCCTCCTGTCTTCAATCTTGCCCAGCATCAGGGTCTTTTTCAGTGAGTCAGTTCTTTGCATCAGGTGGCCAAAGTATTGGCATTTCAGCTTCAACATCACTCCTTCTGTTCTTTTGCATTTGTGAAATATTCACAAATGCAAAAGGACAACAAAACATAACTTATGTAGCATAACATACATGGTAAATTGAGGTACTAGAAGATGTTTGAGCGTGTGTGTGTGTTGTGTATTTCCATGCATCTGGTTCATCTTGATGCAGTTATTTGCATTATCATAATTTTCACTCTGATGAAATTTTAGAAAAAAGCAAATGTTAAATTCACCTTATGCTAAAATTATTTCCTAATATACTGATTTTCTTGGAATTTATGGTTTCAAAAAAAGCATTATAACAGAAGTGACAGTACAGTTCAGTGTTATGACAAAAAAAATCCAACAAGTTCTTTTATATGCTCCTCTGGGGATGAGAACCACTGCTGTAGTTCTTTATGATTTTGGTTGGCGAAACATTACCTCTAAAGTGTCTTTGGCATGTTGACCTCAGTTATGAGGTTAACTCTCAATCACTCATTTTTCTTGCCTACATATATGAGGTTATACTGGAGTAGAGAAATGGGAAATCTAACTTAGTTGTGTAAGGCAGGGGAGACTTACACAGTAAAGATGAGCTGGGGAGCAAAGGCCCAAAAAAGTGATTTACTGAATAGAGAGAAGCAAGAGTTGAGTTTGGTAGCATGTGGGCTGTAAAGAAGGAGTGGCAGGGGAGGACTCAGGGAAATTCTTTGCCATGCTAAGTTTGGACTTCAGTCTTGGGTAGTGGCCAAGCTATAAAGCTTTGTCAGCAGAAGGGTAACAGATCTGAAGTGCATTAAGAAAGATCAGTAGCAGCAACAGACTGAGGGCCAGTACTCCAGGCTGATGGGACTGTACATTCCAGTCTTGAACATCAGAAGATTATCAGAAATACAAAGCATTAATGTCAGCTAAGGCAAAGATGTGTTTATGAAAAAATTATGGGGAAAAATAGTGCTACCTTTTGTTAGTAAGTACTATATACCAGGCAATGTCTTGTGTCCTAAACATTTTTAAAAACCCTCATAACATCTATAGGAGTTTGACTGCATTGAATCACATTTTAATCTCTGTTTTACAGATGATGAGAATAAGGCAGTACAGTTTATTTAATCTGCCATTTAGAAATAATCAGCAGGGGACGGAAAGCGTTGACTGAGAGTCTAACACTTCAACTTTTACTGTTTCAGGACAAAATCTCTTTCTTAACAAAGTGTGCCTTACACTCCTTAAACCATTTAATAAAATCTCCTTGTATATGAAACTGTTTCCTTATTAATTTTAGTAGATTTAAGTATATACAGTCAACTACAAATTGGCACTTGCTATCTACAAGGATCAAATCATGTGCTGTTGCAACGACTGACCTTCAACACACCTTGAAAGGGGTTCAGGATGGAAAGCAGAAATCAGGTACTCTGTGCTGGTGGGGGCAGGAACTGGCAAGATAGGTCTTCAGATAGATATTTATAGGAGCTGATTTTTATGAGCCCAATTCTTGAATCTCTTCATATATAGAAAAGCACTAAAATCCTTCATGGTGACATGTTTCTCATGGCTAGCAAAAGCTTCACAAGACTAACAGAAACCTGGAAAAATATGTGCTTGACTGCATGTATCCCCTCCTCACCAAAATCTCATGTATACTGACCACCCACCTTCTTCTTTGGAGCAGTTTCTCAGAGCTACCTGAGGTGCTGTCTTCCAGTCTGCACTCTTGATTTTGCTCCAAATAAAACTTAACTCACAGCTTCGGCACATGCCCTAACTGCATGGTCCAAACTGGCCCTTGACATCTCTAACATGATCTGAGCACAGGGTGGACGTCACTGCATGCAACATCCTACGAGCAGGTGAAACTAGATGAAGTGCAAAGGAAAAGGAAAAAAAAAAGAAAAGAAAAGATCCAAAGAAACTAGAGGCTGGAGATGTTGAGTACTGGTTCAACCTCTCAAGGTGATGGAGTGAGAACCACAACAGAAGCCGTGGTAATCCCCGCTTCATGCTCTTCTAGTCATTGTCAGAGCCTAAGAGCTGGAGTTAGAAGAGACAGCAGTTTAAATCCTGGTGACACCACATCCAAGCTGGGGAACTAGTGAAGAGAGACTTCTGGGATGCTGAGAGGAGCAGCAGATGCTTGATTCTGGATTGTGCTCTTCCCATGGACTATTGCCCAGTCTTCAGCTCTGCGAGGCCTTTGTTCATCCCAGGGCCTCACACATAGCACTGCCCTTAGAACCTGAATAAAAACTCACTGCTCAGTCACAGCCTCCCAGCTCCATCCCCTCTTCCCAGGAGATCAAGCCCTGAGCCTTTGGAGTGGGAGTGCTGACTTAAGACCCTAGACCACTAGAGAGCTAACCCTAGGGAGTATCAAATAGTGAGAACTCACCCAAAGGAAACCACTTGAATATAAGCCCCAGCATCACCCAACCACCAGTAGCTCCCTGTGCAGGACACCTCATCTAAACAAGACACAAAGCAAAAATACAAACCAAATAATCAGCAGAGCATATTACCACCTGAACCTGAATAAAAACTCACTGCTCAGTCACAGCCTCCCAGCTCCATCCCCTCTTCCCAGGAGATCAAGCCCTGAGCCTTTGGAGTGGGAGTGCTGACTTAAGACCCTAGACCACTAGAGAGCTAACCCTAGGGAGTATCAAATAGTGAGAACTCACCCAAAGGAAACCACTTGAATATAAGCCCCAGCATCACCCAACCACCAGTAGCTCCCTGTGCAGGACACCTCATCTAAACAAGACACAAAGCAAAAATACAAACCAAATAATCAGCAGAGAGGATTACCACCTTACTCAGCCTTGCCCATCAGAGAAAAATCAAACAAACAACCAAAAACTCAGCACAAATCTCATGCTATATGAAACTTATACAAACCACTGGACCAAGCTTAGGAGGGCAGAAACCAAGAGGAAGAATAGAATTTGACCTTGAAGTCTAGGGAAAGGAGACATCAAACACAACAAGTTAAAAAATAATAATGAAAAAGCAGAGAAATACTACACAAATGAAGGAAGAAACTAGAAACACAGAAGTCCAAATAAATGAAGAGGAAATAGGCAAACTACATGAAAAAGAATTCAGAATAATGGTAGTAAAGATGATAAAAAAAACCTTGAAAACAAAATGGAGAGAATGTAAGAATCAATTAACAAAGACCTAGAAGAATTAAAGAATAAACATACAGAGACAAACAACACAATTACTGAAATTAAAAATACTCTAGAAGGAATCAATAGCAGAATACCTGAAGCAGAAGAACAAATCAGTGAGCTGGGGAAGATAAAATGGTGAAAATAACTTCTGAGGAGCAGAATAAAGTAAAAAGAATGAAGAGAGCTGAGGACAATCTCAGAGACCTCTGGGACAACATAAAATGCACCAATTATAGGGGTCCCAGAAGAAGAGGAGAAAAGGAAAGGGTATGAGAAAATTTTTGAAGTGATTATAGTTGAAAATTTCCCCAACATGAAAAAGGAAATAGTCAAGTCCAAGTGGCACAAAGAGTCCCATACAGGATAAAGACAAGGAGAAACATGCCCAGACACATATTAATCAAACTAACAAGGACTAATCACAAAGAAAGAATATTAAAAGCAGCAAGGGAGAAGCAACAAGTAACATACAAGGGAAACTCCATGTGCTTAACAGCTGAACTTTCAGCAGAAACTCTGCAGGCCAGAAGGGAATGGCAGGATATATTTAAAGTACTGAAAGGGAAAAATCTACAACCAAGATTACTGTACCTGGCAAGGATCTCATTCAAAATTGATGGAGAACTAAAAAGTTTTTCAGACAAGCAAAAGTTAAGAGAATTCAATACCACCAAACCAGCTTTACCACAAATGTTAAAAAGAAGAAAAAAGATTCACAAAATCAACCCCATATAATTAAGAAAATGGCAACAGGAACATATATATCAATAATTACTTTAAATGTAAATGGATTAGATGCTCCAACCAAAAAACACAGACTGCCTGAATAGATACAAAAATAAGATCCATTTATATGCTGTCTACAAGAAACCCACTTCAGACCTCAAGACACATATAGACTGAAAGTGAGAGGATGGAAAAATATATTCCATGCAAATAGGAAGCAAAAGAAAGCTGGAGTAGCAATCCTCATATCAGACAAAATAGACCTTGAAATAAAGAAGATTACAAGAAATAAGGAAGGATACTACATAGTGATCAAGGGATCAATCCAAGAGAAAGACATAGCAATTGTAAATATCTATGCACCCAACATAGGAGCACCTCAATACATAAGACAAACACTAACAGACATAAAAGGAGAGATTGACAGTAACACAATAATAGTAGAAG
>SJYC01119077.1:0-16096 GCA_006408675.1 Madoqua kirkii
AAAGAAATCATAAAGATCTAAGCAGAAATAAATGAAAAATAAATGAAAGAATGGTAAGATTAATAAAGCTAAAAGCTGGTTCTTTGAGAAGATAAACAAAATTGACAAACTTTAGTCAGATTCATCAAGAAAAAAAAATAATCAAATCAACAAAATTAGAAATGAAAAAGGAGAGGTTATAGCAGACAATGCAGAAATATAAAGGATTATAAGAGACTATTATGAACAACTTTATGGCAATAAAATGGATAACCTGGAAGAAATGGACAGATTCCTAGAAAAGCTCAATCTTCTAAGACAGAACCAGGAAGAAATAGAAATTATGAACAAACCAATTACAAGCATCAAAACTGAAGCATGATAAAAAAAAAAAAAATCTCCCCAAAAACAAAAACCCAGGACCAGATGGCTTCACAGGAGAATTCTATCAAACATTTAGCAAAAAGCTGATGCCCATCCTTCTAAAACTCTTTCAAAAAATTGCAGAGGAAGAAATCCTTCCAAACTCATTCTATGAGGCCACCATTACCCTGACACCAAACCAAACAACACACAAAAAAGAAAACTATAGGCAATATCACTGATGAACATAGATGCAAAATTTTTCAACAAAATTTTAGCAAACAGAATTCAGCAACACATCAAAAAGCTCATACACCATGGCCAAGTTGGGGTTTATTCCTGGAATGCAAGGATTCTTCAATAGATGTAAACCAATCAATGTGATACACCATTTTAAAAAATTGAAAGATAAAAACCATATGATAATCTCAATAGATGCAGAAAAAGCCTTTGACAAAATTCAGCACCCATTTATGATTAAAACTCTTCAAAAATTGGGCATAGAAGGGACCTACCTCAACACAGTAAAAGGCCATATATGATAAGCCAACAGTAAACATTATTCTCAATGGTGAAAAACTGAAAGCATTCCCCCTAAGATCAGGAAGAAGACAATGGTGTCCACTTTCACCACTATTATTCACCATAGTTCTAGGAGTCCTAGCTATAGCAATCAGAGAAGAAAAAGAAAGAAAAGGAATCCAGATTGGAAAAGAAGAACTAAAGCTCTCATTGTTTGCAGATGACAGGATACTGTACATAGAAAACCCTAAAGATAGTATAAGAAAACTGCTGGAGCTAATCAGTGAATTTAGCAGTTTCAGGATACAAAATCAATACACAGAAATCACTTGCATTTCTATATACTAACAATGAAAAATCAGAAAGAGAAATTAAGGAATCAATCCCATTCACCATTGCAACAAAAAGAATTAAATATCTAGGGATAAACCTACCTAAGGAGACAAAAGAACTGTACACAGAAAATTATAAGACACTAATGAAAGAAATCAAAGATGACATAAACAGGTGGAGAGATATTCCATGTTCCTGGGTAGGAAGAATCAATATTGTGAAAATGACTATACTAACAAAAGCAGTCTACAGTTTCAATCTGATCCCTATCAAATTACCAATGGCATTTTTCAGAGAATTAGAACAAAAAATTTCACAATTCATATGGCAACACAAAAGACCCTGAATAGCCAAAGCAGTCTTGAGAAAGAAGAATGGAACTGGAGGAATCAACCTTCCTGACTTCAGTTACACTACAAAGCTACAATCATAAAGACAGTATGGTAGTGGTGCAAATACAGAAATATAGACCAATGAAACAAGATAGAAAGCCCACAAGTAAACCCATGCACCTACGGGTACCTTATTTTTGACAAAGGAGGCAAGAATATACAATGGGGCAAAGAAAGCCTCTTCAATAAATAGTGCTGGGAAAACTGGACAGCTACATGTAAAAGAATGAAATTAGAACACTTCTTAACATCATACACAAAGATAAACTCAAAATGGATTAAAGACCTAAATGTAAGACCAGAAACTATAAAATTCTTACAGGAAAACAGGCAGAACACTCAATGACATAAATTAAAGCAAGATCCTCTATGACCCACCTCCTAAAGTAACAGAAGTAAAAACAAAAGTAAACAATTGGGACCTGATTAAACTTCAAAGCTTTTGCACAGCAAATGAAACTATAATCAGTGTGAAAAAACAACCCTCAGAATGGGAGAAAATAATGCCAAATAAAACAATTGACAAAGAATTAATTTCCAAAATATACAAGCAGCTCATACAACTCAATGCCAGAAAAACAAACAACCCAGTAAAAAAGTGGGAAACAGACCTAACAGATATTTCTCCAAAGACATACAGATGGCTAATAAACACATGAAAAGATGCTCAACATCACTCATTATTAGAGAAATGCAAATTAAAGTTACAATGAGATATCACCTCACACTTCAGAATGGCCATCATCAAAATGTCTACAAACAATAAATGCTGGAGAAGGTGTGGAGAAAAGGGAATGCTTTTGCACTGTTGGTGGGAATGTAAATTGATATAGCCACTATGGAAGACGGTATGGAGATTCCTTAAAAAACTAGGAATAAAACAACTGTATAAGCCAGCAATCCCACTACTAAGCATATACCCTGAGGAAATCAAAATTGAAAAAGACACGTGTATCCCATTGTTCATTGCAGCACAATTTACAATAGCTAGAACTTGGAAGCAACCTAGATATCCTTCGACAGATGAATGGATAAAGAAGCTATGGTACATATATACAATGGAATATCACTCAGCTATAAAAAGGAACACATTTGAGTCAGTTCTGATGAGGCGGATGAACCTAGAACCTATTATACAGAGTAAAATGAATCAGAAACAGAAAGATAAATATCGTATTCTAACACGTATATACAAAATCTAGAAGAATGGTACTGAAGACCTTATGTACAGGGCAGCAGTGGAGAAACAGACATAGAGAATAGACTTATGGACGTGGGGAGAGGGGAGGAGAGGGTGAGATGTACGGAAAGAGTAACATGGAAACCTGCATTACCACATGTAAAATAGATGGCCAGCAGGAATCTGCGGTATGGCTCAGGAAACCCAAACAGGGCTCTCTATCAAACTAGAGGAGGGGAATGGGGAGGCAGACGGGAGGGAAGTTCAAAAGGCAGGGGATATATGTATACCTACGGCTGATTCCTCAACATAAACCTATGTTGAGGTTTGACAGAAAACAACAAAATTCTGTAAAGCTATTATCCTTCAATAAAATAAAAAATTAAAAAGAAAAAACAACTTTCATGCTGTGCATGTTTTTAGTCAACAATTTATTAAGTAGAATTCTGAACCCTTAGAAATGTTAGTTCTTACTGAAAACTAAGAAGTAAGCAATTGTGAACTGTTACATCAGTATTGTTTTCTCAAAGTTTCTGAGAGACCCAAACATCTTTAGTTTTTCTGTAATAACACAAAAGTAGGTGAACTTAGACTTGTTTAACGATGAATGGTTCAGTATTCTATCTTATTTGGAAATAATCTAGACATTCTTTGAACTCCTATCATTTACTTAACCTAGCAAAACTCTGAAGTCTCAAGTTACCAGAAAGATGAGGGGAAACTATTTTTAAGTCGACCTAATAGAAAGCATAATTATTCTTAAAAGTTCACCTAAAAATTCTTCTCATTTACATTTAACTTACTTATGAAAATTCCAACTTACAAAGTTATTTTTCTTGGTGAAAAACTTCGTAGTTATCTTTGGTACAGTGAAAGTATTATAACGTTAACAATTCTAAAGATTTGCCCATATTAATTAAATCAAACTTACACTAGCTTCTTTCACTTACTAAGGATTAATCCTTGATCTTGGAACTTGAAAAATATCTAGGATACTTTGTATTTGTGAAAAGTTTATATAAGTACTTATTATTTAAGGCAATTAAATAAACTTCCTTTAAAATTAATTTTGACAATACCATCTGAAAGTAGAAAAACATCACATTTACAGTGAACATATATAGACATTCATACATATACACAGATAGACACAGAAATATTTTCACTTTAAAATTTTAGTCATGAATCAGGTATAACACACAAGCTACTAACTTATTTTTAAAAAAATAAACCCAACTGTTAGAATAAGTCTACTCACTCAGATGTGGAGAAGGCTTTTAAGATGTTTATTTGCCCTTGACAAACAATTTTAAGGAAGCTGTTTGGGAAAGAGTTCTTTTTGCAGTTTGTGTTTAAAATGGGTCTCTTTTCCTTATTTTTCAGTCTTAGGAATTGGAGATGGCCTGCATAAGAGCTCCCCAAGAAGTCACATGTCTTTTGAAATAAATGGGAGATGTTTGGGGATCAATGAAAAGGAATGGGTGGGATTTGAATGGTCTCTAAAGCTGTATTTCCAGCTTTTCAAAGATCTGTAAGAGATAACAGAGTTGATTCATCCTGTTCAGTTACCTTTTACACCTGGTTTTCAAAGGGGACTGGCATTACAGCAGGAGGCATGATGGCTGGTCTTTTGTGAAGGAGGAATCTCAGCCCTATATAAAGGAAAGTGATATAAAAAGAGCTGTGTAGAGAAGGGGAGGAGCTGAGAGAAGCCCAGCAGGTGAACACCATTAGGAGAAGAAAGTAGAGAGAGGAACATTAGGGGAACATTTAGTAGTTTCTTTGAATTTAGTCAGTCCCTGAGACAACTCAGAATTAGCCTTAGATAATTTGGAGTTAGTATCCTGGAGGGAAGCAATTTGGGAATTGCTAACTCACATTGAGGCCTCAAAATGCCAATTGAAGTAATGCCATTTATACTGCCTTGTCTTACATCTTTTTCCTATTGACTGCCCAGGTAGACTAATTTAGGAATTGACTGTCCAGGGTAGACTAATTTCAGCCAATTTAACTGTAAATCATCCCAGGGAATCAGAGTCCAGTGAGATAAATCCTTGCAGGGTGAAGGACCATAGTTGTTGTAGATAAAACCAGTCAGAGGACTAGAAGGCGGCCGTTGTAGCCTTACCTTAACACAGACTTCCCACTATGCCAAGAGTAATTACTCACCAAGACAAAACAGGAAATAATTCCCAATAACAGAAGCCAGGAATTAGAAAATAAACTAGAACCTCAGTCAAGGCGGAGACTCGGGTAGATGCTAGGCCAAACATGGCAGCTGTCTTTGCTCTCAGGGAGAGAGGGAGCTGTTAGAAAAGGAAGTGACGTCAAGGTGCCTCATCAGTTACCAGGGAAACCAGTAGAGAGGCTCTGCCCCTCACTGCAGTTTTGATAAGCTATTCTGGTGGAGATGTTCTAATCTAAAGACTAGAATAATCAGTAGTCTGGTTCTGGGAGCAAGTATGTGAGAAGGTCAGTCACGTGAGTAGGATGCAGATGAAGCAGGTACTGGTTGAGCAGAGCATAGACAGAGGGCAAGAGTCCAGCTATCCATTTTGGGTGGCCTGATCACAAGACTGCAAGTAAGAAAAGGGTTTATCTGGGGTCTTAGGAACTGCAATGCAGGAAGAACAGATTCGAATAGCAAGCAACTCAAACATGCTCCAAGGGAAGTGAAAACGGTAGAGGCTTATAAAGACAACAAAGACATTCCAGAGAATTTACAAAGGTTGTTTTGCAGAACTGCCGTTAGTACTGGCAGGTAGTTAGCTGTGGGCAGCTGATTCATTGCTAAACTGCAGTTTCCAGAGAGTGAAGAAAATGAGTTCCAGGTGGGCTGATTGGTTGGCCAAGTCAGATGTTTACATTGCCTCCAGGTATAATGTAAATTCTGCTTCCTTAACAACCTCTAAAGGTTCCATTTTAGATCCTTTCACATAAGCCACTCCATTTGACTGTTCAGGGTCATAAGGTCTCCCCATGTCCTGAATTGCCCCAACATATTCCTAGTTCATGCAAATTAGGGCAACATAATTGTTACTAGCATAACTTTTTCACACTGAAAGATGTTCCAATTTGGTGGGAAGAAGTCAATGGAGATAAACTCGTGTAAGTTTCCTGTATCATTCAGAAACTAGTGCAGGTATTCACTTACATGTAATATGTTAGGATGCATTTGGAAATGTATACTGCACATGTGCTCAGTCCTGTTTGACTCTGTGATCCCACGGACTGCAGCCTGCCAGACTTCTCTGTCCTCGAAATTTTCCAGGTAAAAATACTAAAGCGGGTTACCATTTCCTACTTCAGGGGATCTTCTCAATTCAGGAATTGAACCCATGTCTCCCACATTGCAGGTGGATTCTTTACTGCTGAGCGACTGAGGAAACCCTCGGAAATGTATATTCAACTACTAAAAGCACAAAAAGTTAGAACTAGAAATTAAAAGAGAAGGAAAAAACGTGTGACAGTAAAAAATATTTGATTAATCCAAAATAAGTTAGGAAAGAAGAAATAACATCAAATAAAGAAGAGATGGGACTTGTAGAAAACAAATAGCAAGAAGAAAGAACTGTATCAGTTATCAATTGTATCAGTTATCAATTTAAGTGTAAACTTAAATTGTATCCATTATCAATTTAAGTGTAAACAGATTAAACACTCTAAACCAAAAATTACTATATTGGTTAAAAAACAAACAAGATCCAACTATGTACATATACACTTTAAATATAAAGACCCAGATGGGTTAAGAGTATATTCCACAGTACTGGCACAAGTAATGGGTAAGAAAGAGAACTTGAGAAAATGGTAATGTTCTAGAAAGACAGCTAAGAGGAATGAGAGATAGAGTTTGCTAGAAAAAAAAAAGATTTCCACTTAACCTTGAAGGTTAGTTTTGCTGCTCATAAATTTTCAGAACCCAAGTCTAATAGTAAGCCTATGTCAGAGCCCAGGGCAGGCTGCCCTAAATATGTATCAATGGCATTTTGAATTAAAGTTAGTTAAGAAACAGCCAATGTAAAAGGGATATTTTGATCTTCTTCTCTATGTCCTTGAAAGCAGGAAATAAATCTCCCATATGAAAGTACCGTACCCTCTGGGAAATGGAAGATAGAAAGACATCACCAGATAGAGGATTTAGGGCCCAGAAGCCTGTACAAAAAAAACAAAACAAAACAAAACAAAAAACCCTTCTTACTTCTTTCTTAATTTACTACCCATGCCCAAAGTTTACTTAAATTCCTTACTAATTAAGGATGCCAACCCATGTTTCTTTGTCCTGTCAATTCCTCTGAAATTTATTGTTTGTCTAAGAAGTATAAAAGCTGCCTGCTCTGGCCACTTCTTAGGATCCATTTCTATGAGACCTCCTTACACATGAATTGGTGGCTTGATGGTAAATAATGTGCCTGTAATGCAGGAGACTTGGGTTCAATCCCTGGGTTTGGAAGATCCCCTGGTGAAAGGAATGGCTACCCACTTCAGTATTCTTGCCTGGAGAATATAATGAACAGAGGAGCCTGGCAGGGTACAGTCCATGGGGCTGCAAAGTTGGAAATGACTGACTTTCACTTAGTTACATCTGAATTAAATTTCTTTTTCTCCTATTAATCTGTCTTGTATAGTTTTATTATTGATTGAAAGCCACAAAAACTTGAAAAGGAAATTTCTCCCTGACATAGTGAAAATAATTTTTTAAATATCCAAGGGTGGAAACTTGGCTTCTAAATAATATAGAAAAAAGTTCTCTCAAACACTATGCTGTTCAGACATTTTACAATTTCAGTGAGAAATATTTCTGATCACAGCTTCACACACTGCAACAACTGTCCTTGATGAAATTGACTCATACACACACAAAAAAGCACAAAAGAATGAGCAGCTTATTCAACTTGTTTTATAACAGTCACATCATTACAAGCCTAAAAAGATTATGTGGTTGCTTAAAAATAAAGAATTTATGCTTTCATAGAGATAGAAACATTTTCTGGGTTTACATTTAGTTTCCCATCATTTGTTTTATAAACAATAAAAGATAATTGAATTGTATGTCAGAAAATATTTCAGTCCCAACTGCATCTTAAGACCTTTCAGTTAAAGACATTAAAAATTTCATAGCTTGTATATAAAAGCTGCTAGAATTTATCCACATTGTACTTATTAGTTAAATTATCACAGTCCATGGATTTTTGTATTGGTTGGAGGGAATAATATTATGTTTTCTAAAAGCTTTCCATTATTCTAGTCAAGTAGAAAAGCCCCTTCTTTGAGTTTCACATGTGTTTTATATGAAGGAATAACTAAGAGGGCTTCCCTGGTGGCTCAGCTGGTAAAGAATCTGCCTGCAATGCGGGAAACCTGGGTTCAATCCCTGGGTTGGGAAGATCCCCTGGAGAAGGGAACTGGCTACCCACTCCAGTATTCTGGCCTGGAGAATTCAATGGACTGGAATATAGTTGCTGGGGTCCGCAAAGAGTCAGACACAATTGAATGACTTTCACAAGAGGACATAGTATCTGTATGTCAGATATTTTCTGTGTGTCACTCACCAAATACCTTGACCTACCATCAGTTTAACTTGGATTAAACACTAAAAGTTGACCTTGACCTAAGCTCTTAGCCATAAAAAATATAAACAAACACTCCTTCACTCCAGTGCATTTAAGACTGTTGCTTCTTTTGTGTTTGAAAATGGTTATTGAAAGTAAAGTCAAATGGACAGATAAAGCACTATTTGTACATAAGACTGCCTTCTGATTGTGGCCATTTTTACCCCGTGACTATCTTTCTGATTTGTGCTTATCTATAGAGCTCTTTCCTTTAGGATTCCTAAAGGACATCAACCTTGGATATTCATTGGAAGGACTGATGCTGAAGCTCCAATACTTTGGCCACCTGATGCAAAGAGACGACTCACTGGAAAAGACTGATAGCTGGCAAAGACTGAAGGCAGGAAGAGAAGCGGGTGACAAATGATGAGATGATTGGATGGCATCACTGACTCAATGGACAAGTCTGAGCAAACTCCGAGAGATACTGAAGGACAGGGAAGCCTGGTCTGCTGCAGTCTGTCAAGTTGCTATTTCCATTCATACCGTGTCCACTTCTCAGTCCTGAACTAAGAACACTCGTTTCTGATTCTGTCTGTATTGTATCCCTCTGAAGTTGTTTTTCAGGACCTTGCAGATTGATTTGGAAGTTTTCTCTTAGGCATAAGGTGAAGGCATATACATGGCAAGATTACTGACAATGTAATTTCCAAAAATGAGGGTGCTTCATAGTGTCCTATCTAGAGAGGTTGTGAATAATGGAGACAGGCTATGGATGGGAGGGATCAAGATGGTAGGGGTAATCTTGGGAAGAGGGGAGCCACTCTGCCATGATAGAATGGGACCCCCCTCTTAGGATCTCAGGTTGGGGCTTCATTTTGTTTCAGTGCCATTATTCCCTTGTGCCCCAACCTTTCCTGTAGGTCATGGTGCTCTTTGTAATTTAATTCTCAACTCAGAGCATTTTATAAACTCAATGACAGCAGTCTGTAGTTGCTCTTCACCTTCTCACTGAAGACAACAGCAAGTTACCATAATCAACCCAGCTGAAGGTGAGTAATAGTCTTACCAACAAAGCAAACACCCTCTACACCAATTTCATGATAAAACACAATGTCAAAACATTTAAGTTCTGCTGGATAACATTTTTATCTGAAAAACCAAACTGCATTTCTTTTGGTGACAACTTTAGGATAAAAGATACTGTCAGTGTAACTATGATAAATTCAAATTAACATGTGCACACACACACACACACATATACTTATCAAAGCTAGTTTTTAGCAAAGAAGGCCTAAAGAAAAATTTTAGTTATGATTTCTTCTGGTTTTAAATTTGGTAATAGTATTATCAGTTATTTAAAACTGGAATTCAGTGTTTGAACTCTATGCCTAATATAATTAGTACACTTATTTTTAAAGAAAATCATTTTGTGAACCAATTAATCAGATTTTCAACAATTTAAAAGAGCAAAACATCCTCTAACATGTTCAAAAACAGACAAACAAACAAGGCTTCCAGTTTTCTAAATGTCTAACTGGATGTGAAACTTAAAAGGGAACTACAGGTACAATACACAAACCACAGAATTACAGCATTACCAACTATTTCAAATAAAACTTGACATTCCCTTCCTAAGTATTTCTGAATCCTTTATTTTTCTGAGTAAAGAAAAATTCTTGGAGGGTGGGGAATGTAGTCTCCTGCAAGATCAATTTTTGTTTGCTTATCACAGAATATGGAAGAACCAGATACTTCTTGTGAAACTTTATGTTAAAGACCCATGCCTGTTCAACCACTCTAACAAGTATTTGTGTAAAACTTTGTTTTCAAACACTTTATATAAATCCCCATTTGATCCCTATATTAATCTTCTGTGCTAGTTACTATTGCTGGTTCCTTTTAAAGACAGGAGAATAAAAACCTGAAAACTCACCCACATTTACAAAGCTGCAAAATATAAGCATTGATATTTGGATTCAGGTCTTTACTATTCATCAGGTAAAATTACTATTGTTTATAGTAGAGATCCTTTCAGTTCAGTTCAGTTCAGTCGCTCAGTCATGTCTGACTCTTTGCGACCCCATGAATCACAGCACGCCAGGCCTCCTTGTCCATCACCAACATCCAGAGTTCACTCCAACTCACGTCCATCGAGTTGGTGATGCCATCCAGCTATCTCATCCTCTGTTTTCCCCTTCTCCCCCTGCCCCCAATCCTTCCCAGAATCAGAGTCTTTTCCAATGAGTCAATTCTTCGCATGAGGTGGCCAAAATATGGAGTTGTAGCCTCAGCATCAGTCCTTCTAACGAACACCCAGGAATGGTCTACTTTAGGATGGACTGGTTGGATCTCCTTGCAGTCCAAGGGACTCTCAAGAGTCTTCTCCAACACCACACTTCAAAAACATCAGTTCTTTGGTACTCGCTTTCTTCACAGTCCAACTCTCACATCCATACATGACTACTGGAAAAACCATAGCCTTGACTAGATGGACCTTTGTTGGCAAAGTAATGTCTCTGCTTTTCAATATGTTATCTAGGTTGGTCATAACTTTTCTTCCAAGGAATAAGCGTCTTTTAATTTCATGGCTGAAATCACCATCTGCAGTGATTTTGGAGCCCCCCAAAATAAAGTCTGACACTGTTTCCCCATCTATTTCCCATGAAGTGATCTTAGTTTCTGAATGTTGAGCTTTAACCCAATTTTTTCACTTTCCTCTTTCACTTTCATCAAGAGGCTTTTTAATTCCTCTTCACTTTCTGCCATAAGGGTGGTGTCATCTGCATATCTGAGGTTATGGATATTTCTCCTGTCAACCTTGATTCCAGCTTGTGCTTCTTCCAGTCCAGCATCTCTCATGATGTACTCTGCATATAAGTTAAATAAGCAGGGTGACAATATACAGCCTTGATGTACTCCTTTTCCTATTTGGAACCAGTCTGTTGTTCCATGTCCAGTTCTAACTGTTGCTGCCTGACCTGCATATAGGTTCTCAAGAGGCAGGTCAGTTGATAAGTCTCCATTCTTTACTATGGATCAGACATCAATTCCTATTGTGTGCTGTTCTTTACAAAATGGACAGAGGACTTTCCTGGTGGTCCAGTAGCTCCCAATGCAGGGAGCCTTGGGTTTGATCCCTGGTAGGGAACTAGATCCCACATGCAGCAACTAAGACTAGGTGCAGCCAAATATATAAATAATAAATATGAAAAAAATGGACAGAAATGCCCTTGAAGTTGTAGAGGAGCAAAATTTGCCACCCCAAAATGTGTTTCTTGAATGAAGATTAATGTAAGCTAATTATTTTTAAGAAACAGAAGACTCAGGAAGATTTTCTTGTTTCCTCCCCTTTAACTGCTTAAAGGGCTTCCCAGGTGGCAGCAGCAGTAAAGAACACACCTGCCAGTGCAGGACACATAAGAGAGATGGGTTCCACCCCATGGTTGGGAAGATCCCCTAAAGAAGGAAATGGCAACGCAGTCCAGTATTCTTGCCTGGGAAATCCCATGGACAGAGGAGCCTGGCGGGCTACAATCCACAGGGTCACAAAGAGTCAGACATGAGTGAAGCAACTTAGCATGCATGCAACGGCCTAAAAGAATTTATATAAAGGGCCTGTTCCAGAGATATCTACAAAGAATATGGGCCAGGTGCAGTGGAGGAACCTCAGCAGGACCTAGAGATCAGAGTTCCTTTTGTGTCCTACTGACACTGCATGGTCCCCAAACATTCATTTACCAAACATTTGCTTTTTTCATCTCCAAGTCAGTTGCCTACCTCCCATTTGAAGTCCCAAACCACTACCCTTTTGTCATTAGCTGAAGATGGTATTTCAGATGACAGCTTAGATCATTTTCACAAGTTAATTTTCCTGTTTTTTTTTCTCATGTCTATATATATTCTTAAACTTTTGCTTGATTTTCTCCTGCTAATGTATCTCTTGTCAATTTAATTCATAGACCAGCCAGAAGAACCTAGAAGGATAGAAGGAAATTTTTTCATTCCCATATATATCTTGATAATGAATTACACATTTTCCTATAGTCAAATTTGAATGGAAAGTCCCCATTATTATTAGTTTTGAAACATGAAAAATTCTTTTTTCTAACATTATCTTACATACTGTAGTTAAGGATGGAGAATTTGCGCATTTATAAATTCCACACTGTATGAGTCAGCAGTTCGGCTTTTCTATATAAACAGATAACTAGAACATGATGTAACATTTACACAGGTGACCTTTGTAGGACTCAGTAACAGAATACAGGTGCAGGAACAGAATATTGTACATGAGGATGAGAGGGAAGACAGTTCATGGAAATCTGCGGGAAGCTTGGCCCTCACATCCCCAAATAACAAACAATAAAACTATCCTAGCTGCAGAGAATGGGGCTGAACCATGTCCGCTGGTTCTCTTATCCCTCTGCTCTGAGGCTTCTGAAAGCTACAAACCAACAATTCCCAGCTGCACTACTGCCAAAAATGTTTCAGAGAATCCTCCAAAATAGAAATTTTATGTAAAAAATATACACAAAGTTTATTTTTAAAAAAAAAAAACACTGTCACTCAACCCCTCCTCCTTCAAACCACTCTCCTCGGGGAGAAACAAAGGAAACCACAGGCAGCCTACTTTTAAGCTGCAACTTGTCTGTTTAGGCTTCCCAGCTAGCTTCTGCTAGAGCAGAATTTGATGTGACTTGTTTGAGAAGATTTGGTGGTGTCCAAGATGAACCACAGTTCAATCCAAACTGATGACTACTGAGGAAGTCTTTATTTGTGTATTTATGTATTCTAGTTTCTTCCATTCGGCCAGGAAACATAAAACGTTTCAAAAGTTCTAACGAAAATTGGACTAGGAACGTCTTCCCCAAATAAATAAATGGAGAAAGATTATATAGATAGATGATAGAAGGATAGAGTGGTCTCTTGAATCATGTAGTTACACTTGGTAAGAGTGGTAATCTAAATTGGCCAGAATTGCCCTCTCAAACTAGTCTCACGGAAACTATAGCATTGTTTTGAGACACAGAAAATATTTTCTTGTCACTTCAGAAACAAGGGGAATGGAAACTTGCCCATGGTTCAGTGCCCAGGGCATTTTCAACACCACAGTGAACATCTATCAAGGCACCATCTGCCAGCAACGAACCATCCACGGAAGCGTCAACAGGACTGCAGGCGGCTGCCTCTCGTTTCCCACATCTCTGCCTTTATGGGGGACAGCCAGCTCCCCAGACTCATTCTTCTGTGGAACTTGGAGCTTAGATCCCACATTCTTATGAAGCAAGAAATGTTTTTCATTGATTTCAGTCAGCACTCCAAGTCCAAAGGCAAATGGGGTTTCACAAACTATTATAAATGAAGTGGGGAAATGGTTCCATCCAAGTGTGAGAAAAGATTATATCAGTTAGAAAGAGAAGGAATGGAGCTTATAGGCAGAGAAATCTTTAAAGGTTTCAATCAGGCAGAATCTATAAAAAGGGAACGGAAATGACTCTGTCCCTCAACACATAAGCCACGGAGAAAGGGGAGGGAAAAACAGCAAGATGAGAACGTACAACTGAGATTCTCTTCTGCTCACAACCTCAGAAATCCACAAAGACTTCACTTAGTAACTTAAAGTGCCCTACAAATGAACCTCCAAGTTATAAACTATCAAAGATGCAAACGCATGTCCAATCACATAAATTAGTTCATGGGTCTGGCGTACACTGTCACCTTCGTGCATTCTCTGCAAGTGATTGTGCCTTTGTGCTCTTTACTGTACAGTACTTACTGAGGACAGTAGTACAATGTCTTTATCTCAAGTCCAGGATGTCAGGAAGCAAGCATAAAAGTAGCCTTGATGTAGCTGACACTACTGTACTTTTACTGTAAGATTAAAAATGTTTTTCTCTATTTTTTGTTTGTGTTTTATGTATTATTCATGTGAAAAGTATTATAAACCTATTAAAGTACAGTACCATATAACTTACTGTATTAGTTGGGTACCTAAGCTAACTTTGTTAGACTTATGAACGTGCTCTTGGAACAGAACTTTGTTCGTATGCAAGGGACTTACTGTATTGAAGTACTCCTGCTGAAATCAGTTAGAAACTGCATAGCTGAGGGTCTCCGTTATGGGGATCAAAGTTCATTATCATATGAACAGTAAATAGGCATGTAGAAAAAGCTGAACAGAAAACTATTTCTAATCTGCAGATACCCCAAATAATATTACAACAAATCACAAAACAAAAAATGTGGTGGCAAGAGAAGGGGAAACAAAGGAAATACTATATACACTGTGCTAAGCAAATATTAACTTGTGTATTTTGTTGATTATTCTTTCTAGATTTCTACAGTCATGTCATTTAATAGGTGTGCCTGGGGTAGTACTCACCACACTCCCTAGTGTATCATAAAATTTAGAATCTTGGCTCTAGACTCAAAAGAGGAAGGAGAGCATTTGTTAAAATATGTAAAAGACAAAAGATTGCTTGTGATGCTTGTGCATGCGTGCTAAGTCATGTCTGATTCTTTGCAACCCTACGTACTGTAGCTCACCAGGGTCCTCTGTCCATGGGATCTCCAGGCAAGAATACTGCCCTGGGTTGTCATGCCCTCCTCCAGGGGATCTTCTCAACCCAGGGATCAAGCCTGTGTCTCTTAAGTCTCCTGCACTGGAAGGCAGGCTCTTTACTACTAGTGCCACCCGGGAAGTCCTTTCTTATAGTATATCCCATAATTATTGACTATGTCTTTAAGAATTAAGGGAAAAAAAAATAAGTAGAGATCCCTCATACCTAACCAGCTGCCAGTCTATGCCAATTCTACATCTGAGATAAACTTCCTTATATTCTCTTCTTTTCCATTACTGTGTTTATTTCCCCAAGACATATTTTACCTATTTTTTTCCTAGAAATTAACGATTTTAACTGTTAAAGCTTAACCTTAAATTCAGCTGATGCCTTACTGCCAGATGAGTGTTTCTGAAATTCTCATTCAAAATTTTCCTGCTCAGAATTTAATTTGTGTGTGCATTCCAACTGTCACAAGATAAAATTCATACTTTTTTAGTGTCTGTATGTAAAGCAGACCAGAGAGCCTACCAAACATGCAATTAGTGTCCAGTAAAGTGTTTCATAAAGAAGAAAATGAAAAATAGAAAAGCAAGATGCTTTTCAGTCTACTTGTCATTAAGTACAACTTGCCAGATTCAAACTGACCTTGGTCCAATGTTTGCCGCATTCCTGGTGCTGAGTTTCTAACTCTCACAAGACCGTATCTCGCCTTTTGGCTTGCACTTCACCATTTGAGTTTGCTTACAGATTCTTCTCTCCCCGGTTTCACTCCTAGCATTCCCTAGTAGAGCTTCCACATATCTCAGCAAGAAAGATTAGTATGGGTTGCGGGAAAACATCCAAGGAGATACACAGGTGATCTGCCTTTATAGGAGCTGAAGTCTGTGGCCTGACCTCTTGAATCCACGTGGTTACCATAAGTATAAACATCCTGTAAATGCAAATAATTTCAACTGTTCTACAAAACTTCATTAATGGCATTGAACATCCATCTGCAGTTTGTATCAGCTCCATCACAGGTAATTATACTTCATTTTAATCATTTTATGTCCCCCAAAATTCTTAAATGTAACATGTATTATGCATTGGAGGAAGTTTTAACTAACTGATGTCATTTGAATTATGAGAAATCACTTGCAAAGTAATTTAACACTAGTACTTTGCTGTAATTTAAAAATTTACATATATATAAAATAAAATATATAATTT
>SJYC01119079.1:0-14416 GCA_006408675.1 Madoqua kirkii
CCAAAAAAAATAATTACTTCCCACAAAGAAAACCTGACCTATGTTCCCAGTCTGATATGTGTATTATTAATGTCACAAAGCCATTGTCCTCTAGAGTGTAACATGTGGTTCCTATTTGCATCTCTGTTATTTAGCCTTTATATAACACAGTCACCTTTTAAGAGGTCTTAAAGGTCAATTTTGATTTAGGTTTTTCAAGGTTTCCTTCTCTCTTCTCTTCTTGAATTCAGTTGGAACATGTTTTTGTTTGCACTGGTCTGAACAATTTTGCGCTGAGTGGAAATCTACCCTAAGGTCCTAAGGATGCTTCCAGGAGACAAATTTTGACCACCCTGTTGACTTACATGTTGAAAACCTAACATGTGTGTCTTCATGCATTTCGGGACAGTGCTCACTCACATCTTTGGCTATTTACCCCCAACCTTTTCAGGCTGCTGTTCAAAGCAGATAGGGGGTAAAATGTGTCCACCTTGGGCTTCATTTTCCAGAGGAGGAAATGAATTTATTCCCTTTTAGTGAGTACTGTAACCTATCACCGACCTTCATATACTGTCTAGTAGTTCATCTTAAAAGAAGATGTGGTACATTTATACAGTAGAATATTATGCAGTCATTAAAAAGGAACCAAATTGGCTCATTTGTAGGGACATGGATGGACCTAGAGACTGTCATATAGAGTGAAGTAAGTCATAAGGAGAAAAACAAATATATGTTAACACATATATGTGGAATCTAGAAAAATGGTATAGGTGATCTTATTTGCAAAACGGAAATAAAGACACAGATGTGGAGAACAATCACATGGACACTGAGAGAGAAAGGGAGGGTGGTGGGATGAACTGAGATTGGGTTTGACATCTATACATTATTGATACTATGTATAAAACATATAACTCTGTATAAAATAGATAATTAATGTGAACCTACTGTATAGCACAGAGAACTGTACTCAGTGCTCTGTGGTGACCTAAATAGGAAGGAAATCCAAAAATGAGGGGATATGTGTATACGTATAGCTGATTCATTTTGCTGTCCAGCAGATTCTAACTAGCAACACTGTAAAGCAGCTATACTCCAAAACAATAATTTTAAAAAATAAAAAATAAAGGACTTGCACCTAAGTGGCTTCAGTTCTCAGTGTGTTCACACTGATGACTGTGTGGCTCATGCCCTCCTCGTCCTGCTGACTTAATTACATCCAGCTATGGAATCACAGGGAACTAGATTTGGAAATGTTTGAGGAATTCTTGCAAAAGTGACAGGGTCTAGCTCCAGTGTACATGGCTTTCTGTGGCCAGAAGGAGTTCTAGTGGCCTGCGTGAGCATGAAGCTGATGTTTTATCTTCTCTTTTCATACTCCCCAATCGCCCTTTCCCTGATAGTTCAGTTGGTAAAGAATCCACCTGCAATGCAGGAGACTCCAGTTCAATTCCTGGGTCAGGAAGATCCCCTGGAGAAGGGAAAGGTTACCCACTCCAGTATTCTGGCCTGGAGAATTCCATGGCCTGTATAGTCCATGGAGTCACAAGAAGTCTGACACGACTGAGCAACTTTCGCTTTCACTTCAAGCCACCCTGAATTCCAACCCAGGTAAACCTGTTAATGCCAACCAATCAAGTTAATGTCAAGACTGACCTTATCTGCATGTTTGCGTGCTAAGTCGCTTCAGTTGTGTCTGACTCTGCAACCTCATAGAGTTTAGCCTTCCAGGCTCCTCTGTCCATGGGATTCTCCAGGCAAGAATACCAGAGTGGGTTGCCATGCTCTCCTCCAGAGGATCTTCCCAACCGAGAGATCGAACCCATGTCTCTTGAGTCTCCTGCACTGGCAGGAGGTTCTGTTTACCATTGGCAGTTTCTGTTTACCAACAGAACCACCTGGGAAGCCCCTGATCTTGTGTAGTAACCTTTAAGTAAGATGCTGCTCCCTTTTCTGCAAATCTGTTTGTGTTCATAGAAGAACTCTGGGCAGGTCACCATAGCTCCTGTCTGGCTATGCTTACATTTCCACAAAAGGCAGCTCACCTTTTAGGACAGTTAAGTCAGCCACAGGGCAGAGAGAGTCATCTGGGATGTCATCAACAGGGATACAGGTTTACATCCAACACCTAATAAAATCAGTTGTTTAACATGAAAATCCTTATATCTGCCACTTTTCATCACTGTCAAATCCAAGCCTTTTCAATCCCCTTCCCATTTCTGTATTCTCATCCCAGGTCTTGGCCTCCCAAACCCACCTCTGTTTTTCTGAACCCCTGGCCATTTATTTCCACTGTGCCCACCTTACTCCCCCAACGCTTCTGTCCCATATTCACACAAGATCTTAAATGTATTCAGCTTGTTTTCATAGTCTCTGCCTCATCGCATCTCTCCTCCCCCAACAACACTGTCTAGGAAGCAGATGGCTGTATCCTTCCGGCTCTCCACCATTCCTTCCAAACAGTTCCTTCTTCCTCCTCCCCTGCGGCTTTTAGGTTGATCACTGCATCTCTCACTTACAAATGCCTTGCTATTGGAATTGACTTATTTCCTTTTTTATCTCCAGTTACAATACAATGACCCACATTCCTTGAACATTTTGTAATGAGGCTTGCATCTTTTACCAACACAAGGTTCACAGAATAGTTTTTTAAATTATTTATACCTAGTTTTTATTAAAATATGGGTAAGTTTGAGTGAACGATTTGCTTTGACATTCTATTTCTTGACTTTTAAAAATACTATTTGTGAGTATTTTTCAACTGTATGTATGTTTTTTGCATTTAAAAGTGAGGAAAAATTTCACATGCCAAAGCAAAGATCAAAGATCCTGTGTGCTGCAGCTAAGACTCAGTGCATCCACATAAATAAATAAATTACATATATATATATATAGTTTTTTTTTTTTTAATGAGGAGATGCTATGCTATAACTGGCATAGTATCTCCTAGACCAGGAAAGGTAAGTATATTTCTTTTGCCTGCCAACTTCAATTGCTTGGAGTGCCAGTGACTTTTTTTATTGGCTATTGGGCACATGTATCCTGTGAATAATCCTGTAATTTGGTTAACAGGATTTGGTCATAAAGGGTCAGGAAAGGCAGGTATTTCACTGACTGGGACACTCTTCCAAAGAGTGCATGGCTAATATCAATTCAACCTTTAGTAAAAAAGTGAAAGTGTGTGTCATTTAGTTGTGTCTGATTCTTTGGGACCCCATGGACTGTTGCCTACCAGGTTCCTCTGTTCATGGGATTCTCCAGCAAGAAAACTGGAGTGGGTTAGGTTTTGGCTTAAGTGTAACATCTTTAAAGACTGTCCAGCTCCAGACTTGAAGATGTTCTTGCTGTAAGCTTCCCTGTCATAGCAAGTGAGTTTCTCTCTTCCCCAGATCATTACTTTCCCTAAAGAAACCCTGCCCATCTTGCTATTGAATCTTATGCTTGGGATATTGTCTGGCTCATCTGTTGTTGCTGCTGTTCTGCCTCTAAGACGTGTCCAGCTCTTTGTGACCCCATGGACTGTAGCCTGCCAGGCTTCCCTGTCTTTCACTATCTCCTGAGGTTTGCTCAAATTCACGCTCATTGAGTCAGTGTTGCTATCTAACCATCTCATCCTCTGCCACTCTTTTCTCCTTTTGCCTTCAATCATATCTTACTATGTCTGGCACATAGTAAGTTCTTAATAAATATCGCTGAATAAATAAACCGTGTGGTCCTGATCTGCATGTCCAAACGTGTTCTCTGCATTTTCTTCCTGTCCCAGACAGATGAGAGCCCTTGCTATTGCTTCTAAGGCTCCCCATTCCCTAACTTTCATACCTATAGACACAGTAGATTGGATTGCATCCCAGGAATGCAAACCTAATATGCCTGATTTCCATTCTGAATCCTTCAATATCCATTTCCAATTTCACCTTCTCTAGGAAGCATTTCCTCATCTTATCTTCTCATTTGGGACTCCTGAACATTTCATCACTTCCTTTTTTTATACTTTTAGAACTGGAAGGGACATTAAATTTGATTTGACCCAACACTCCAAATCAACATACAAGAAAACATGGCACCAAGGTATGTAGGGCCTTCCCCAAGGTGACTCCTCAGTGGAGGAGCAGAGCCCAGAAGTCAGTCTCCTGTCTTTATGCCCCTGCACATACCTCCTTCTTAAGGTTAAAGACCAACTTCACCATTATCAACTGAGAGGTCTAATTCATCTGATGGATGGATGGACATATTATTAAATACAAATGATCACAGTAGGGATATTTACAATTAAAAAAAAAAGCGTCCAACTTTCTGGAAAGAACTACTTAAGCTCAGTGTATATTTTTCCAATAAATTAGGGTATTCATGTATCAGAAATGCTCACTGTGATATCCATTTGTATGAATGATTACATTCTTTGTAAAGCATTTCTCCTTTTCATACAATTTGAATATATTCACTCTGATTCCAGATTTTTTTTTCAAAGCACTTTCAAGCTGATGACATCATAGTGATATTAATCTCCAAAGAGAAGCTTTTATGAGTTGTAAACTACACTCTAGAACTGAAATCATTTTCTAAACTGAGCTATAACTTTTATGGTAGAAGCATTTAGCAAAGGTTGAAAAGGCATTTCTGCTGCAGTATATTTTCTCCATGACCCTCACAGCACTTTTCTAGTTTCCATTTCCCACCCCACTCACTGCTGGCTCTTTATTTGGTTTAGCCTGTTAACGTGTTTTGTTGTCAATGTGCCATTATTAGCAAAGATTGATTCAGAGTCCTTTGCAAAAAAATTAGCAACAATAGTCAATGCTGCATGTCCCTATCAGAGCCATGCTCTATTTATACTTTCCAAAGATTTTAGCATAAACCTGGTATGTTCTTCCTTATTAACTCCATCTCGCAAAATCATATTCACCTTTCAAGTCCCAGCCAAGTTCAGGAACAACTCAGCAGACTTTCTTCTCAAATCAGTCAGCAGTGATTGCTCCATCTGCTGCATCCAGAGAGATGGATGGCCCTTTGGATCAGGAACAGCATGAATAGCCGTAAATATTTTTAGTTTGATGGAAACCTCCTTTCGCTGCTACCTGTTGTGCTAGTATACAATGGAGAGAATAGAGAAAAAAAATCTATTACTGATGAATCAACAAAGTTCTAAGATGGGAATGGTTGACAGTCTGGACATTTCTCATAATCAGAAAGCTAGTAACTAGCTGCTTTCAGATGAAAGTTTTGATTCAGTTCAGTTCAGTTCAGTAGCTCAGTCGTGTCTGACTCTTTGCAACCCCATGGATCGCAGCACACCAGGCCTCCCTGTCCATCACCAACTCCTGGAGTTCAATCAGACTCACGTCCATTGAGTCAGTGATGCCATCCAGCTATCCCATCCTCTGTCATCCCCTTCTCCTCCTGCCCCTAATCCCTCCCAGCATCAAAGTCTTTTCCAATGAATCAGCTCTTCCCATGAGGTGGCCAAAGTACTGGAGTTTCAGCTTCAGCATCATTCCTTCCAAAGAAATCCCAGGGTTGATCTCCTTCAGAATGGACTGGTTGGATTTCCTTGCAGTCCAAGGGACTCTCAAGAGTCTTCTCCAATCATCACAGCTCAAAAGCATCAATTCTTCAGTGCTCAGCCTTCTTCACAGTCCAACTCTCACATCCATACATGACCACAGGAAAAACCAAAGCCTTGACTAGACGGACCTTAGTTGGCAAAGTAATGTCTCTGCTTTTGAATATGCTATCTAGGTTGGTCATAACTTTCCTTCCAAGGAGTAAGCGTCTTTTAATTTCATGGCTGCAGTCACCATCTGCAGTGATTTTGGAGCCAAAAAAAAATAAAGTCTGACACTGTTTCCACTGTTTCCCGATCTATTTCCCATGGAGTGATGGGACTGGATGCCATGATCTTTGTTTTCTGAATGTTGAGCTGAATGTTTTCACTCTCCTCTTTTACTTTCATCAAGAGGCTTTTTAGTTCCTCTTCACTTTCTGCCATAAGGGTGGTGTCATCTGCATATCTGAGGTTATTGATATTTCTCCCGGCAATCTTGATGAAGACTTAAAATCTAGATTTCCTAAAAAACACTCCTGATACACAAATAAGTAAGGAGAAAGGTTACTTTCCCAGAAGTTGACGGGGAAATGAAGTTGCCATGGAAAAATGAAAAGAGATCTATCAGAAAAAAGTAGCATGTCTTAAATACTACTATGTGCTAGGAGTTATTTTCAGCACTTTACATCATTTTATTTAATTTTTACATCCATACTGAATTAAAGAGATTGAGTTGGCCAAGGTAACTGATTATCTAGTGTTTGAACACAGTTTTTGTTGTATGTGTGTATATATATACATGGGCTTCCCAGGTGGCACTAGTGGTAAAGAACTGCCTGCCAATGCAGAATACGTAGGAGATGTGGGTTTGATCCCTGAGTCTGGAAGATCCTCTGGAGGAGGGCATGACTACTCACTCCAGTATTCTCCCCTGGAGAATCTCATGGACAGAAGAGCCTGGCAGGCTACAGTCCATAGGGTTGCAGAGAGTTGGACAGGACTGAAGGGACTTAACACGCACGCATGCATGTATTTATGTTTTTTTCTTTTTTCTGTTACTCCACGCTGCCTGCATGAAGACTATTTCCTAGAGTAACTTGGAGAAAATAGACTATTTCTGAGAGAACCAACAAATAGGGGCAATACGGCACCTGTTGTAGTGATGGACAAGGCTTTTGCTCTGTGTCTTTCTAACCAAGCAAACCTGTGTCTTGGTCCATTCTGGGTGGTATAACAAAATACCACAAAATGTTTACAAGACTGGGTAGCTTGTAAACAACAGAAACTTATTTCTCGCAGTTCTAGAGGCTGAGATGTCCAAGATAAAGGAATCAACTGATTCGATGTTTGGTGAAAGCCCAGTTCTTCGAGGGCCAGCCTCTTGCTGTATTCTCACAGAAGGAGCTCTCTGGGGCCTCTTTTATAAGGGCAATAATGACATTCATGAAGGCTCCATCCTTGTGATCTACTTAGCCCCCAAAGACCCCACCTTCAAATACCATCACACTGAGGATTATGTTTCAACCTATGAATTTTGCCTGCTTAGGCACTCAGTCATGTCCGACTCTTTGTGACCCCATGAACTGTAGCCCACCAGATTCCTCTGTCTATGGGATTCTCCAGGCAAGAACGGAGTGGGTTACCATTTCCTACTTCAGGGGATGTTTCTGACCCAGGGATTGAACCTGCATCTCTAATGTTTCCTGCATTGGCAGGTGGGTTCTTCACCACTAGCTCCACCTGGGAACATTCAATCATGCTGAAAAGGAAGGGGGAATGGGCTATGGGTCCAAGATGGAGCTGACAAAAGGGAGTTGCCATGGTTTAGCCACATATACATACAGTGGAATATTATTCAGCCTTAAAAACAAAGGAAATTCCATCACATGCTGCAGCTTGAGGACATTGTACCAAGTGAAATAAGCCAGTTACACAGAGACAAATACTGTATGATTCTGCTTATATGAAGTACCTGGAATAGTAAATTGATAGAGACAGACCATAGAATGATGGTTGCCAGGGACTAGGGGAGGGGGCACAGGGGAGCTAGCGTTGAAGTGACACAGAATTCCAGTCTTACAAGGTGAAAAAGAATTACAAAGATGGGTCACACAACAATGTCTGTGAACTCTACACTTAAAACAGTTGAGATGTGTACACGTAGCTGATTCATGCTGTACAGCAGAAACTAACACAACATTGCAAAGTAATTATACTCTAGTTAAAACCAAGTAAATAACCATGGAGAGCAATAACCCCAACAACAACAAAGTAATAAACTTTAAGAAAACCTATAAAAAGTAGTTGAGGTGGTAAATTTAATATTATGGATATTTTATCACAATTAAAAATAAAAATTCAAAAGATCAGTTAGTAAATATCTGTAAGCCTCAGTTGCATCAGGTGTTAAATGAAGATAACAGTCGATCTGTCCTACATTGGATGCAGGAAAACAACACAATCACACATAGAAAATGCGTCAGCACTGCTTAACTTGTATTATCTGCTTCCCAGATGCTAACTGTCCTTTTTATCACAGTCACTGTTGTTTTTGCTGTTCTCTTGCCCAGCAGCAATTCTCTAGGATGCGTCTCCTTACCATAGTGCTTCATAATGTTCAAAGCACTTACCACTCTGTGGAATTATTGTAGCTACTGGGAAGTTTGCTCTTTCATTTGTCATCCCCCACATGGGAGGCAAGAATTCCTGTTTTAATTGATCATGCTAGCCTCAAAGCCTGGAACAATGCTGGCACACAGAGGGGCTAACACATACCATTAAAAATAAAGTCTTTCTATTATGGCTGTCATCTCTATTACATAACACTCAGATGTTTTTTTGTTCAGCAGGTATATCCTAGATGATACAATAATTGGATGATAAAAGTATCGCAGATGATTCCTAGGTGCAGCCCACACTCCTGAATCAGAATCTCCGGGCAACTTCCCAGGAATCTTTGTATTTCCTTTTTTGGGGTGGGGCACACTGCATGACATGTGGGATCTTAGTTCCCATGACCAAGGATTGAATCCACACCCCTTGCATCGTAAGCATGGAGTCTTAACCTCTGGACCTCCAGGGAGGTTCTAGTAATCTTTATTTTTAAACAAGATCCCCAGGTAAATTGAGTGCTGGTCCTTGCTACTCAAAATGTGTGCTCCTAGAAATGCAATCTCAGTCCTGACTCAGACCCACTGAATCAGAAACTGTGTTTTAACAAGATTTCCAGGGGATGTATACGCACAGAAAGTTTAAAAAGCACTGGATTAAGCTATATTCTCTTAGAGTTTTCACATCTGATGGGTGTCACCAGAATTATTTAGTGAAGCTGGGTGGGAAGCCTGGGAAAGTACATGTTTGTCTTACAGTTTTGTGAATGATTCTGATGGTGAGGTAGACTTAGGAACCACCACTGGACTCCTATTTCCCACATATAGATTAAACCACTACATGATATTTTTTAAAAATGGCCCTTGGTTGTCTTAGAAAAAAAAGTCATCCAGTTCTATGCCCAAAGCTGTGAACACATCATTAACAAAGTAACCAACAAATTAACTGAAAGTAACTGCCTACCAGCACAAAAGTACAGTACAAGATGCCAGCGAGTTTTGGGGTCCCCTGAGGAGGTACCTTCAAGCCATTAAAAGTGACAGACTCTGCCAGGATTGTCACAAATGGTACTGGAGACAATGTAACCATCCAACAGAGCTCTACTGTCTGTTCTCCACATATTCTAAGAAATTAACTCCTGTCACCTCCCATACCCCCATCCCTGTTTAAAGATATGTGCTCAGTCGCTCAGTCATGTCCAGCTCTTATGGGACCCTATGGACTGTGGCACACCAGGCTCTTCTGTCGGTGGGGTTTTTCAGGCAAGAATACTGGAGTGGGCTGCTATTTCCTCCTCCACGGGATCTTCCCAATCCAAGGATTGAGCCTGAATTTCCTGCATCTCTTGCGTTGGCAGACAGTTTCTTTACCACTGAGACACCTGGGAAGCCTGTTTAAAGATAGGTTTTATTATTTTTCAGGGATGATGAGGCCAACAGATCAGGAAAGGGCTGCCTTTGAAAAGATAGTTTGTTACGGTCCTCAAGAGGAGGGACGTTCATGCCATGGGGGGGGTACCAGGGTTGGTCAGGACGCAGAAGAAAGAGGAGGGAACAAGGGAATAAGAGCCGTTACTGTGGTTTCTCTGAGAAGACGCATGTGAGGAAGGGAAAGTAGGCTTGGGCTAGCCTCAGCAGGCCCTGGAGTAAGGGGTGTCCCTAGGGTCTGGTTCCTGACCCTGCCGTGATTAGAGCAGGGGAGAGTGGCTCAGTTTGGGAGTCTGATAAAAAAGATGGTGGGAATACAGGCTCTGTCTGGGTTGCTTTGCACTTATAAAGCACTGGAGCTGGTGAGTTGTTTACTGTCTCAAAGAGTTGAGTCACCCTGGGAGGAGCAGACCCTCCAGGGTCAGTAAAGCTCCAGCTGTCAAAACATCAGAATGGGGACTTCTCTGGTGGTCCAGTGGTTAGGTGTCCAATGCAGAGGACACAGGTTCAATACCTGATTGGGGCACTAAGATCCCACGGGCCATGGGGCAACTAAGCCCACTTGCTCCAACTAAAGAAAGCCCTGATGCCACAGTGAAGACCCAGGGTGGCCAAAAATTAAAAAAAATAAAAAATAAAAATAAATAAAATGACAACAAAAAAATCAAAATGCAAAAAATAAAAGACATGTCAATACAATCCCCTAATCCCCTTCACTCTGCTAAGATCAGAAACATTTATTTTTTTTTATTGGAGGATAATTGCTTTACAATGTTGTGCTGGTTTCTGCTGAACAGTATCAAGAATCAGTCATAACTATACACACACATCTCCTCCTTCTTGTGCCTCACTTCCACCCTCCCCCCACTTTCTGCCCCCCATTGTTTATGCCAATCATAGAATTAGCACTGCCTTGTTTGTAGAAAATATATCACCTTACTGATATCATACTGTTCCTTTCTGGGATGTCATTTTCTACTGTCTCTGTCATTAACATGATAATAATTCTGATACTGGAAATGCAGATGTGATTCAACTTTAACTTTTCAAATGAGATTACTCCCATCAGCACTGGCAGAAGTTGCAATCAAGCTTTCACTTTTGAAGTTTTCTCAAACAACTGATTTTTCTCAGCCATTCCCTTATGTCAATATAAATATTAATATAAGATATTTCAGATAACTTTTCACTCTGCCTAGTCTCTAAAGATGAATTTGGCATCACTTGCAGTCTGTCGCCCAGGGCTCAGGCATCTGAGAACTTTGTTTAGCTAATGTCATAGACTTTGATGAAACAGTCCTAGGAAAATGAAACTTAATCACAGTCCTTTTCCCTTCTGGTTGAGGAATAAAGTGACAGTGGGCTTTACTTTTGGACATCACTCCAAAAGACGCTCGAAATGTGCCCCAGAAACTTGAGCAAAGCTAAAGGCAATGCCTCTTACATGTCTTTATGATTTATAATGTCAGATGTGAAAACACTGTATGATGGCGCCTCATCATCTTCTTTTACTCAGAGTGCCACAAGACATATTTCTTTCTGGATTTCAGTTTTAAAGTAATTTATCCAGTGAACACTCTCCTGGGAACAATCACCTAGCTTTTTTCCCTCTGACAATTTTATCTCCAAAGTAAGGAAAGAATGGTCAGGGAATAAATTCAGACTCACACTCCATCCATTGTTCAGATCTGAATTCAAAGCTATGTGCCAAAGACCATCATCTGGCTTACTTTTTAAAGAATGCTTTCATTCTATGGACAGTAATGTGTGCAATTTAAATATTAATGTTTCAGAATGCAACTAAATTCTTTAGATAGTCATGTTGATAACTTGTCAATTCTTGGATGACATCTGATATAAAATATGAAGCTCTGTTTAGATCACTAACTTACAAAATATGCACCAGGACTCCTAAACCCATTTTTCCAAAAAACATGGTCTCTCCCAAGGTTAACATCACATTAGAGACTTGCAGTTAAATAACAGAATCGAGAGAACAAAGCCAAATAAAACAAATCCAATACATGGATAATTATATTCCCTTATCATGAAAAGCTATGTGAAAAAAATCTAGCATTTTAATTCTTAATAGAAAAATAAATCTTCACTGATACTCTGCCTACAATCTAAAACAAAAACAAAACCCCAAATCTTTATACTCCTTCTTTTTCAAACTGTAGCTCCTTTCCTTTCTACCAATTTGATAAGAAAAATGATCTACAGCTGCTTTGTTTTCCTTTTCTGCTCAATATATAACCTATTGTAATCTGACTTCTGGACCAAGTATCTCTTGTAAAGATAACTACTTTCCTGTCCTAGTTTTAAAGATCAGGAAATTTACAGGAGAAGAAATACACTGATAGATTTGTCACTGCAAGATAAAGCACATAATCAAGATTGGCACAGTCATTCCTAAAGGAAATCACCCTGAATATTCATTGGCAGGACTGATGCCGAAGCTGAAGCTCCAATACTTTGGCCACCTGATGCAAAGAGCTGACTCACTGTAATGCTGGGAAAGATTGAGGGCAAAAGAAGAAGGGGTCTCCAGAGGATGAGATGGTTAGAGAGCATCACTGATACAAGGACATGAATTTGAGCAAATTTTGGGAGATAATGGAGGACAGAGGAGACTGGTGTGCTCCAGCCTGTGGTGTCGCAGAGTCAGACACAACTTAGCGTTTGAACGACAGTAAGACTGGCACATGACCAGTCTAGTACTATTCTCATAGCCATTTGTTGTTAATGCTTGCCCAGAATCCATTTCTGCTTGTGGTAACATCACCCTAATATTCTTTAGGGAATCTCCTGACAGCCTTCATTATTATTTGAGATAGACAGTGTAATTCTGCTCTTCCAATGAGAGTACAGCAATGTGCTTGGCTCTAGTGACTGGTTTAAAGGAAGTCATATGACTCAGCCTACACCATCAAACACAATGCAGGTATTTTGCAGAAACTTTGGGGGAGTTCTGTTCAACTGCAGGTGGTAAGCTGTGTGAAACATATGCTTAGTGTTGCTGGTGGCCAATTTGTTATCACTAAAGGAGAGCTGGGGCTTCCTTGGTGGCTCAGACAATAAAGAATCTGCCTGCAACGTGGGAGATATGGGTTCTATCCCTGGGTTGGAAAGATTCCCCTGGATAAAGGAATAGAAACCCACTCCAGTATTCTTGCTTGGAGAATTACATGGACAGAGGAGCCTGGCGGGGCTACGTTCTATAGGGTCACAGAGAGTCAAATGCAACTGAGTGATGAAGCATGAAAGTGAAAGTGAAGTTGCTCAGTCCAGTCCGACTCTTTGCGACCCCATGGACTGTAGCCCACCAAGCTCCTCTGTCCATGGGATTCTCCAGGCAAGAGTACTGGAGTGGGTTGCCATTTCCTTCTCCAGGGGATTTTCCGACCCAGGGATTGAACCCAGGTCTCCTGCATTGCAGGCAGACGCTTTAATCTCTGAGCCACCAGGGAAGCCCCTAAGGGAAAGCTGACCTGAGCAAGGAGCAGAAACAAAGGAAAGCAAAGTCAAGAGACAAAGAGAAATTTCTGATGACATCACTTTAATCCCAAGGCTGGTCCTTCCCTAGAGATTAGCCTACAACATTTAACAACTTCATTGTATCCTTCTGACATTTTGTTTTGGTTGTTAAATTCACTCAAACTTTGGTTTCTATTACTTAAAGGAGGAAGTGAAGAGATACCTGGAGTAACAGGAAAATTTGGCCTTAGAGTACAAAACAAAGCTGGAAAAAGGCTAACAGAGTTTTGCCAAGATGACACACTTGTCATAGCAAACACCCTCTTCTAATAACATGAGAAGACTCTACACATGGACATCACCAGATGGTCAATACTGAAGTCAGATTGATTATATACTTTGTAGCCAAAGATGGAGAAGCTCTACACAGTCAGCAAAAGTAAGATGGGGAGCTGATAGCGGCTTAGATCATGAACTCCTTACTGCCAAATTCAGACTTAAATTGAAGAAAATAGGGATAACCACTAGACCATTCAAGTATGACCTAAATCAAAGTGAGAAATAGATTTAAGGGATTATATCTGATAGAGTGTCCGAAGAACTATGGACAGAGGTTCACGACATTGTACAGGAGGCAGTGATTAAGACCATCCCCAAAGGAAAGAAATGCAAAAAGGAAAAATGGTTGTCTGAGGAGGCCTTACAAATAGCTGAGAAAGAAGAGAAGTGACAGGCAAAGGAGAAAAGGAAAGATGTACCCATTTGAGTGCAGAGTTCCAAAGAATAGCAAGGAGAGATAAGAAAGCCTTCCTCAATGATCCATGCAAAGAAATAGAGGAAAACAATAGAATGGGAAAGACTAGAGATCTCTTCAAGAAGATTAGAGCTACAAGGGAACATTTCATGCAAAGATGGGCACAATAAAGGACAGAAGCAGAAGATATTAAGAAGAGGTGGCAAGAATACACAGAAAAACTATACAAAAAAGATCTTCATGACCAGATAATCACAATGGTGTGATCACTCACCAAGAGCCAGACATCCTGAAATGTGAAGTCAAGTGGGCCTTAGGAAGCATCACTATGAACAAAGCTAGTGGAGGTGATGAAATTCCAGTTGAGCTCTTTCAAATCCTGAAAGATGATGCTGTGAAAAGCTGCACTCAATATGTCAGCAAATTTGGAAAACTCAGCAGTGGCCACAGGACTAGAAAAGGTCAGTTTTCATTCCAATCCCAAAGAAAGGCAATGCCAAAGAATGCTCAAACTACCACACAATTGCACTCATCTCACACACTAGTAAAGTAATGCTCAAAATTTTCCAACCCAGGCTTCAGCAATATGTGAACTGTGAAATTCCAGATGTTCAAGCTGGTTTTAGA
>SJYC01119081.1:0-58644 GCA_006408675.1 Madoqua kirkii
CTCGTCGGGTGGGTGCCCGTCCCCTGAGACTATGTGTGGAACGGGCTGCAAGCTCAGGAAGCCAGGGAGCTTCACAGCTTCTTTACAGTTCACGGCCACAACTCCTCACCATCCAACCTGCTGCTTTATAGGCAGCACTAGCTCAGCACAAAGGCATCTACAGAGAAAAACCCACTTCAGGACGTCAGAGAAGGAATTGAGGTTATAGTTGCATCTGCAAAAGAAAGTGAAAGAAGAGGCAGTTTATGGACAATTCAGCAAGAAAAAGACCCTTTGCTGGGGGGCTAAAGGATGGAATGACGCAGACAATAGCCTCTACGGCTGTCGCACTTGGAGTGGGTCAGAGAGCCCGTGTCTGGAGCTCCTAGTGACCTCCAGCCTGCAGGTCGTCTGTTCATCTCTAACGCCCTGAACTCTGCAGTCTGGTGTTTTTTGCAGCGTGTTCTTACAAGCATTGTCTCTTTGATGAGGTTGCCAAGTCTGTGAAGCCGAGGTCCATTCCCTGCTTTCCTGGCTGACTCGCCCACTTCCTCACCCCCCAGGGGAGGCTCAGGGCCCAGACAAACCCGGCACAGTTGGGTAGGACGGGGAGGTCGCCGTGGACGCAGGGCCCCAGATCAGTGGTCCTCGCCTGGCTGTCCAGCACCACCACCAGCACTGGACGTAGTGGGTCTGGATCTAGTTGGTGTTTCACTGAGAGCCTCAGGCGATTCCAGCAGGGTTCCGAGCTCCTGCAGGGGTTACGAGCCCACCCTGTGTATGGCCACTTGGCTTCTCCACCTCACCTGGGTAAGAGCAGCTCAAGGGCACCATGACGAAGCTGACAGAGACTCTAGGAGGCCCAGGGGGCTTGGCCCCACGGAAGAGGAGTGGCCAGTGACCAGCTTTTTCTGGCACTCTTTGATACAACACCTCTTTGGGTTGGTCTGTGTTCGAGGGGAGAAAGTTATAGGAAAGTTCCAGTTTATATTGACTTCAAATTTGATAGCCAAAAATAGAAGATTGATTTTTTTGAATCAGCCTTAAGAGGTTCCTTTTCAAAGCAACAGTTCATGAGACGACTATAGCCTTGTGGGAGACCGAAAGTTGAAACAAAACAAAACAAAAAAGCTGCAGAGCACCCATCCCGGGCTGACTTTCTGGCACGCACCCACAGTGGGCTCTCTGAGTGGGACACTGGTCTTGGAGATGCCGTCAAAATATGCCGGTGGCCCACGTTCAACACCAGCACTCACATCTTGTTATTGAGCAGAAGACCCAGGAGGGGCAGGGCTTGAAACAGGCAAAAATTTGCAAGGTTTGAGATTCTGTTCACACTTCCAACAGCCACCCAGCCTTGCTGGAAGCATCAAGCATCAGATGCATCAGCGATTGAAGATGGATCTGGGCTAAATTTGGAGATTTTTGACTCAGCCAGCAGTGAAATTCAGCAGTTTCTCCTGAAGCTTTTGGTCACCTTTTGGTTTCATTCAAGCTCAAACACCAAAGGCGATGGGACAGTGGATGGACTGGCGAGCTTGGGTGACGGCTGTACAGCCGAGATCAGTCCACCCACTGTGAAACCAAACTGAATCCATTTTGCCTCTCAGTTTTCCTTCCCCGTAAAGGACGGCTGAGGGGTGCAGGTGGGACGTAGAGGCTGGCAGGGCGGGTCAGGGAGGAGCGTGGCACGCAGGGCAGGAGGCATGAGCAGACCCCATCAGGCACACTCCCCGGTGGTGGCTCCACACGCATTCCCCGAGGGGCTCGGAAAACCCGCCACTGTGTCCAGGAGCATGTTGCCACAAACCTGCAACTGAGCAAGTCTTCAGCGGAAGCCTAGTACTCCCTACTCTCAGCGCACGCTGTTTCTGAATAATCCTCCAAGCACCCTTTGGATGTAAAGATGGGTAGATCAAAGCGTCAGTGAGGACCTGGGTCCCTGCTGATGCTGTTTAACGTACCCGAGGCCTCTGTCACGAAGGGGACACGGATTTAGCCTTGCTTTTCTCTGCCTCTGGTCTGTGGCTTGCTCATTCAGGCTGCAGATACTCATATACAGAGAAACAACAGAGGGACATAAAATATTCATACTGCGTCCGTAGTACGGTATAATTAGCAGCAGTGTTAAGCTGTCAGGACGCCTGCTGGATTGTAAAATGTGAGCCGGGGCTGGATTCTTCATTATCTCATGGACCCAAAGCCTGGCTAATGATGTTCTTCTCTTTGAGGCTGATTTCAAAACACTTTAGCCGCAGCGCTTTAGTGTCAGAATGCCTTCCTTATGCTTTTGTGATGTGAATGATTTCTTCTGCTTATGGTAAGTACCTTTATTTTTGTTTTGTAATTACAGAAAAACTGTGTATCCATCATAAAGAATTTAAATAATATAAAAATGAAAAAAAAAATAGAAACTTTCTTAAATTTTCCCCTTGTTTATAATTTGGCATTAATTTGTCCAGGTATCTTTTAAATGCAATATTTATTTATGTACACAATATTTATTATGCTTCATTTTAATTATCATACAAAGAATATTCTCTTGATATATATCTCTTGATATATATTCTCTTGATATATATCTCAAGATATATCTCTTAATTTTTTTAATTTAATAATGTATATTTAACAACTTTCCATAAATGTATGTTTTTTTGTAGGGAATTACATTCTGTGTGTTCAGTTGCTTAGTTGTGTCCAGCTGTTTGCAACCCCTAGGACTGTAGCTGGCTGGGCTCCTCTGTTCATGGAATTTCCCAGGCAAGAATACTGGATTGGGTTGAGATTTTATGGTATGTCTATTCTTTTGGTAGCATCAAGATGTTAATCATGAAGATTACATAGTTAGGTGGAAATATTATAGTCAATGAGTGAAACGTGATACAAAATTATTTATAAGCTAAATATCCTGGTGGAATTTCCAAACAAAATCTGTCCTTACCATCTTTGAGAGGACTGTCTTGATTTAAATAAAAAACAGCAACAACAAGGGCTCGCCCTTGTTTGGAGAGATTCGCTTGGTGGTCAGCACGGTGGCCGTCCCCAGGGCTGGTATTTCTGAGGATGAGCCAGTGATATTTTATGGGCAATCTCTTCCCCATCTGATCGCCCGGAAGTCTCACTCAGCCACACGATGATGATCACCGTTACCAGGTTTCACCCTTCCAATCTCATTCTCTCTTTCAGCTCTTTGGAATCTCTTCAGGATAAACAAGTTCTGACTCTCAATGCTCTTTCTTTCTGAATAAATGTGAATTACCTTCAGAGAATAAAGTGTGTGACAATGAACAGATTGAGTATAAAAGATATGAACATTTATCTTGGATATTACATTTCCAATGGAAATCATTGGATTTTCCTACAAATCCAAAGAATATAAAGGTTGTGTTTTCTCCTCCGTAAAACAGCTGGCATCCATGGGTGTTTCCCGTGTCCTAGCACTTCCCTGCTGGCTGAGTGGTAAGGAATCCTCTTGCGGATGCAGGAGACATAAATTTGATCCCTGATCCAGAGGATCCCACATATCTCGAAGCAGCTAAGCCCATGAGTCACTAGTACTGAGCCTGTGCTCTAGGCCTGGTGCTCTGCAACGCAGGCCACCCTGCTGGGGAAGAGAAGAGGCGCCACCACAGTGAAGGCCCTCGGAATGCGACCAGAGAGCAGCCCTTGGTCGCCGCACCTGGAGGAAACCCCGCACGGCAACACAGACCCGCCACAGCCAAAACTAAATCTTAAAAAGGCCACCGGACTTGGAATATGTTTTTTTTTTAAGTGTTCTAGGACAGCCTCTTAGTTCTCACTTCCATACTTCACTTCATCACCCCCCAAATCAGTCAACTGATTCACCATCTGTGTGTACTAAGTCACCTTAGCGGCCCTATAGGCTGCTTTCCCTGTCTGTGGGATTCTTCAGGCGAGAATACTGGAGTGGGTTGCCGTGCCCTCCCCCAGGGCATCTTCCTGACCCAGGGATCGAACCCGCCTCTCTTATGCTTCCTGGATTGACAGGCAGGTTCTTTAACACTAAAGCAGCCACTGGGGAGCCCTGAACTGCTGTCCACACAGCTGCTGATCCAAACATCTGAAGTCATTCCTGTAGAAGGTGGCTTCTGCCAGGGAAACAAAGAATCCTGGAGTCCCCATAGCTGGCAGTTGCAGGTTTCCTTGCTGGCTCACAGCTCAGCATGTGGCTGGAAGCCTTCTGGGCTCAGCTGGTCTTGGGTGAACTCCACTGGGCCCAGCTAGGGTCCCAGTGTCTCCTTGTCAAGTTCCCAGGTTGGCAGAGAGGTACTCCCTGGGAGGTGCTTTAGTTGCATTGCAGGCAGGAGCTCAGGAAGGCCGTGCCATCTAAGCCCTCTGCAGTCTCAGCACCCTGTCACTTCCATGGACACTCTGCTGGTCAGAGGAAGTCACGTAGTCATGATCACAGTGAGTAGGGCGGGATCCTTTCCCCTCTCAGTGCAGCTGGGCTCAAGGCTGGCAGGGGATGGGTTAATTACAAAAAATGGTTCAGTTGCGCACAGCCCCTGCCCAGTCCATCAGCTTGTCAGCCACAAACTGGCCCTTGCTGGGGTGCTTGCCACCTACCTCTGCAAGGATTAAATCAGGCGCCATTGCACCTCCTGACCTTCAACCCCCGTGAGAGGAGCTCAGGGTGGAGACCAGAAGTGGTGGAGGGCAGCGCTCTGTGCCCCAGGAAAACTGTCGGGACAGGTCTTCAGATGGCTAGATGTTCTCAGGAGCTGAGTTTCTGAGCCCAGTTCTTGTATCTCCTCAGATCTAGAAAAGCACTGACATCCTTCATGGGGACTCTTGTGTCCTGTGACTAGCAGAAGCTTCGCGAGATCAGCAGAAACGTTCTACAAAAAATATGTGCTTGACTGTATATACTCTCCCTTTGCCAAAATCACATCATACTGTCCTTCCCCCCGATCTCTGGAGCAGTTTCTCCAAGCTATCTCCGAGGTGCTATCTCCTGGGGGCAGTCCTCATATTGCCCCCAAGAAAACTCACAGCTCTTAAAGCTGCTGATCCAAACATCTGAAGTCATTCCTGTAGAAGGTGGCTTCTGCCAGGGAAACAAAGAATCCTGGAGTCCCCATAGCTGGCAGTTGCAGGTTTCCTTGCTGGCTCACAGCTCAGCATGTGGCTGGAAGCCTTCTGGGCTCAGCTGGTCTTGGGTGAACTCCACTGGGCCCAGCTAGGGTCCCAGTGTCTCCTTGTCAAGTTCCCAGGTTGGCAGAGAGGTACTCCCTGGGAGGTGCTTTAGTTGCATTGCAGGCAGGAGCTCAGGAAGGCCGTGCCATCTAAGCCCTCTGCAGTCTCAGCACCCTGTCACTTCCATGGACACTCTGCTGGTCAGAGGAAGTCACGTAGTCATGATCACAGTGAGTAGGGCGGGATCCTTTCCCCTCTCAGTGCAGCTGGGCTCAAGGCTGGCAGGGGATGGGTTAATTACAAAAAATGGTTCAGTTGCGCACAGCCCCTGCCCAGTCCATCAGCTTGTCAGCCACAAACTGGCCCTTGCTGGGGTGCTTGCCACCTACCTCTGCAAGGATTAAATCAGGCGCCATTGCACCTCCTGACCTTCAACCCCCGTGAGAGGAGCTCAGGGTGGAGACCAGAAGTGGTGGAGGGCAGCGCTCTGTGCCCCAGGAAAACTGTCGGGACAGGTCTTCAGATGGCTAGATGTTCTCAGGAGCTGAGTTTCTGAGCCCAGTTCTTGTATCTCCTCAGATCTAGAAAAGCACTGACATCCTTCATGGGGACTCTTGTGTCCTGTGACTAGCAGAAGCTTCGCGAGATCAGCAGAAACGTTCTACAAAAAATATGTGCTTGACTGTATATACTCTCCCTTTGCCAAAATCACATCATACTGTCCTTCCCCCCGATCTCTGGAGCAGTTTCTCCAAGCTATCTCCGAGGTGCTATCTCCTGGGGGCAGTCCTCATATTGCCCCCAAGAAAACTCACAGCTCTTAGTTGTGAATTTATTTTAGTCGACCAAGTCTTGCTGCTCAGCTCTCCTGTTCTCTCCTGAACAAACGCCACCCCTGCCCTCTTCTCCCCTCTGTCTCTACCCTCCAGCATAAGCCACCACCTGCCCTCTATGGGAGACACTCTCTCTGCCCCCATGCCTCCCCTGACCCCTCCCCACCCCCCCCAGTCCTCTCTGCACACAGCAGCTGAGAGATCTAAGCACACACCACAGGATGCAGAAGAGGCTGTGCTTCTCGCTGGCTCCAGGCCACCTGCAGGCTTCTGGCTGCCCTCAGAATAAAACCCACCTCCCTGCCCTTGACTGTGATTCTTATGGGGTGTGGTTTCTGCTCATCTCCTGCCTTCATCCTGGGGAAGCTTCCTGCCCATCATGGAGGCCATCTCTCCAAAGCTGCCCATCCTGGAGGTCATCCCTCCACACCAAGAAGATGGCAGACTAATGTCTCCAAATAACCACCTTATTGGGCCTGGATGCCAGGCTGTTTTATAGAACAGAGATGGGGGAAGGCGAGGAAACCAAGTGAAAAGGTTGTTCATCTTGTAACTGTATCCCCGCATGGCAAGCCTCAGGCATGGGGATGTGTTCATTTCTTCCTTCCTGCCATCCACAGGTAGACAGGGTCCTGAACAAAGGCACTTTAATGGTCAGGCAGAGGGGCAGGGTCCTCTGAGGCAAGCCATCATCTATTATTATAGTAACAAAAGCAACGGAAAGCAAGTCCAAGAAGCAATTCCAACGGGAAAAGTTAGAATCGCCTTTTCCCTGCGATATCCTGACCTCATTCCGGGCAACTCTTTTCTCCTGCACTTTCCAGCCATGCCATCTCCTTATAGTCCTCGGGTGCAGAAGCTCACTCTTGCCTTAGGGTTTTCTCCCCAGCTGTTCCCTCTGCCAGGAACACACTCCTCCAGGTCTCTCTTGTACAAACTCACCTTTGCAGGGAAGCCTTTGTTAGATGTGAGTCTACAGCGTTCTCTGCGTAGCTCACAGAACAGCTTGACAGCGCCTCCTTTATATTTGTGGCTTGTTCATTCTCTGTTTCCTCCTCTTTTCCATAATGTCACCTCAAGGGGGCAGAGCCCCCTGCACCCCCAGCTCGCAGGAGAGCTCCTGCAAACCGTGGGGACTTGGTGAACATCGCAGAGTGAATTTTGAAGCTTATAATGGCGTGAACTGCACAGTACTCTCTCTTCTTAGAATGCAGCTATTTTAGGTGGGATCGTCCTCGGTGGCTCAGTGGGTAAAGAATCCGCCAGCATTGCAGGAGACGCAGGATATGCAGGTTCGATCCCTGGGTCAGGAAGATCCTCTGGAGGAGGGCATGACAACCCAGTCCAGTATTCTTGCCTGGAGAATCCCATGGACAGAGGAGCCTGGTGGGCTGCAGTCCGTGGGTCAGCAAAGAGTCAGACACGGCTGAAGCAGCTGAGCACCCACGCAGATTTTAGGTGAACGTATAAGCGGGGGTAGAGCAGTGGCTGGTGTTTGATCCGCTATGGAATTAAATCCAGGTCAGCAGATGGATGAGAGGTCTGCAGGCAGAAAGACCTGGCACCTTCTTCGAGCAGGGCCATGCGCTGCGTGGGCGCCAGCGAGGCTGTGAGGTGGGAGCCAGGCAGATCACGGGGGGACTCCAGTTCTGCTTCCTCCCAGCTGTGTGTCCTTGGCTACATTATTTTATCCCATTTAACTTAATCCTTGACAGCCCTATCAAATAGGCATTATATATATTTCATGAAGGAAGCAGTTGAGTGTGGGAGATTATATATAATTGGAGTCTGGCCCAGCACAGATGTTCATTAAATGCTGGCCCCCTACAAAAAGGATCCCAGGTTCCTCTCTGCTACGCCTCTATGTCAATGCAAAGGTATTAAAATTCTAAACTCTGCAACCAGAAATAAAAACGAGGTAATTTCTGAAATTATACAAATGCTTCTCCACAGAGGAAGTCACCTCAGGGTGTCTGTAATTACAACATTACCTATTACATTTAAATGTGGTTCTCAGAGCAAAAAGGCGTGCAAACGCGGCTTTCAGTCAGCTCCCAGGCGCGGGAGGGAGCAGCGGGCTTCCCACGGCCCTTCGCTTACTTGAGTCCTGTTGGCTCTGTCCCTGGGAGGCCGCTGGGCCCTCTTGCCGTTACCTGGTGGCCGACTTGACTCTCTGACCCGCCCGTGGCAGGACTTGGGAGAAGACCTGCCTAGGTCTGGTCCATCATTCACGCTAGAATTCATCCTAGCTTCCGACCCCTTCTTAAGAAGGCTCGTGATACTGATTTAAAGCCATAAATGTGATTATTGGGGCTTCCCTGGTGGCTTGGCTGGTAAAGAATCTGCCTGCAAGGCAGGAGACCCTGGTTCGATTCCTGGGTTGGGAAGATCTGCTGGCGAAGGGAAAGGCTACCCACTCTAGTATTCTTGGGCTTCCCTTGTGGCTCAGCTGCAATGCAGGAGAGAGACCCCAGTTCAGTTCCTGGGTTGGGAAGATGCTCTTGAGAAGGGAAAGGCCACCCACTCCAGTATTCTGGCCTGGAGAATTCGAGGACTGTATTGTCCATGGGGTTGTGTCAGTTGGGTGCAACTAAGTGACTTTCACTTTTCACTTTTCATGGGATTATTGAGAAGATAGGTAAATATTTATGGATATGCAAGCAGTTTCTGTTTTCATGTTTTAAGCTGAAGGGCAATTGCTTTACAGTGTTGTGCTAGTTTCTTTGGACAACACTGTGCACCAGCTACATGTGTGCGTATATCCTCTCCCTCCTGGGGCTTCCCGGGGGGCCCTAATGGTAAAGAACCCGCCTGCCATTGCTGGAGATGCAGGTTTGATCCCTGGGCCGGGAAGATCCCCCGGAGGAGGACGTGGTGACCCACTCCAGCATTCTTGCCTGGCGAATCGCACGGCCAGAGGAGCTTGGCGGGCTACAGTCCATAGGGTCAAAAGAGTTGGACACGACTGAAGTGAGTTAGCACGTAGCACCCCGTCTCGAGCCTCCCTCCCACTCCCTACCCCAAGCACTGAGCTGAGCGCCCTGTGTTACACGACAGCTTCCCACTATTTCACACAGGGGAGTGTAATACGTCAATGCTACTCTGCCAATTTGTATTTCTTTTTGCTAAGAACAGCTTCCCAGGTGGCTCAGTGGCAAAGAATCCGTCTGCCAATGCAAGAGATGCAGAAGATGCTGGTTCGATCCTTGGGTTGGGAAGATCCCTTGGAGAGTAAAATGGCAAGCCACTCCAGTATTCTTGCTTGGGAAATCCCATGGGCGGAGAAGCCTGACAGGTGATGGTCTATAGGGCTGCAGAGAGTGGGACACGACTGAGCTTGAGCGGGTCACCACACACGCACAGGTGTACCCGTCACCCCCAGGGCATGGTCCTCTGTCTGTGGTTGTACTGGGGCCCCCATTCCACCTCTCACGAGCTCAGGGACCATGTCCGGGTGAGATGAGCCCTCTGGTCCACCTCTCACAAGCTCGGGGACCATGTCCGGGTGAGATGAGCCCTCTGGTCCACCTCTCACGAGCTCGGGGACCATGTCCAGGTGAGATGAGCCCTCTGGTCCACCTCTCACGAGCTCGGTGACCATGTCCGGGTGAGATGAGCCCTCTGGTCCACCTCTCACAAGCTCGGGGACCATGTCCGGGTGAGATGAGCCCGCTGGTCCACCTCTCACGAGCTCGGGGACCATGTCCGGGTGAGATGAGCCCTCTGGTTCTCCCTCCATCATCTGTGAAGTGGGTGCAGGCGCCACACCTCCCGCTGTAACCGGGTGGGGCTCCCAAGGGGTCGTGTCCATGGAGCCCCGGAGCAGCTGAGCAGTGCCGTGTGAAGGTTGCTGCATAGATACGCAGGCAGCTGCCTCAGCCAGCCTCCCCGCCTCCCGAGGGCTGCAGGGGTCAGGCCTTGCTCTGGAAGCTGAGTACAGGTGAGGTCACCACGTCAGGCCAGGCTGGTTTAAATACTGGTCAATCTCCCCCCGCCCCCATCCTGAGCCCCGCTCTGCGGTCAGGGTGTCTCCCGGACACTCTTCAGATGACTGCCTCAGACCGCAACTGGTACCACATCTCTCAGGGTCTCAGTTCAGTTGCTCAGTTGAGTCTGACTCTTTGTGACCCCATGGACTGCAGCACCTCAGGCCTCTCTGTCCATCACCAACCCCCAGAGCCTGCTCAAACTCATGTCCATCATGTCGGTGATGCCGTCCAACCATCTCATCCTCTGTCAGCCCCTTCTCCCCCTCAGGGTTAAATGCACATGGACCTGGTCAGGAGCAGAGGGCAGAGAAGCTGTGCTGGCCGAGGTGGGCTGTGCAGGGAGGGGATGATGAGAGGGTGGGGTGGGTGAGGGTGAATGTCCCCGCGGGCAAGGGTGATGGGCACTGTCCTCTCCTCTGTCTCCATCCCCGGGCTGTGTTCAGAACCGTCACAGGACTGTTAACACGGAAGAGCCACCAGACAAACTATTCCAGTCCTCTTTCCTGTGCTTGAGCCCCCAGCCCTGAGCTGCCTGGGGCCCCCTTCTCTCAGTGATTGCCTCCAGTGGACCGGACAGGGTGTGGGGGTCTTCATCCAGGCAGGGGGCTGTGGGGGCCCTGGAGTCAGACCAGCACCCCCACGTGGCTTGGTGGATGGTCAGAGCTGAGGAGGAAGGCTAGAGCCCTTACGTGGGCCACCAAGCCAAGGGGAACCCGCAGGCCGGCTCACCAGCCTGGCCCTGCACCAGCAGGCCTGGCCGAACTGGCTCCTGTTCACTGAGTTGATGATGTTGCTGTAAACGTGGGAAGCTTTAAATCGTGGTGATGAGACTCACACCTGGGCCCCGACACCCCTGGTTCCTGTGTCTCTAGGAAGTCTGAAGGCACCACCCGCCATCATGGACTCAGTGGACATGAATCTGAGCAAACTCCAGGAAATGGTGGAAGACAGAGGAGCCTCGCGTGCTGCCGTCCGTGGGGTTGAAGAGTCCACAGGATTTATCGACTGAACAACACCCGCTCCTGGACCGTCCCTGCCGCTCCTGCTTCTCTGAAGGATACCAGGTTCCAACCAGAGCCCAGCATGATGTTGCCTGTGACTGAAGCCCAGAGCCTAAGATCTGGCTTCAGTCTCCATCCCTGCTCCTAGAGTGGGGCTTCCCTGTGGAGTACCTGTCCACAAAGGTGCTGAGACCTCAAGACAGATGCTCACCTGGCGTGATGACCCATCATCTGTCCCATCTCGGCTGAACCCCAGCCAGAGCGCTTCCGAGACCTCTGATCTCCCCTCCTGATTCCCAGAGACAAGGTCTGAAGGAAGCGTGCGTTTGCTGAGCCTGGGGCGTCACGCACCCTTCCTGTTGCTCACATCTCATCTGAACTTCATGAGAACAGGAAATCAAGTATGCGTTACGTTTTCTATTCAGTTTCAAAGCACTTTCTTGAAAGTGACTTCTGACAACTGTCACTAAAGGGGAATAGACCCAGTTTGAAAAAGAACAACCCTGAAATCTCATAAGAATTATCTGACTGCTTCTGCTTTGCTACTGAGAAAAAAACAATCCCTTTTTCTACTTGGAGCTGGTATGGCCCTTGGATTCATTTTAGTTACCTTCTGGCTGGTCTCAATGCTTAATATATAGAGTGCCTCATGGAATCAACAATAAAAGCAAAGGAAGTACTTCCCAAGCCCACAGAGTTCGGTTGAAAAACAGCCCTGCAGTGGAAACAATTATTTGCTCTTATCTATGAGAGCAGCTCTGTCCACACCGCCCCCACCTCCCGATCCACCCGAGCTCTGCAGACCATAAATCACGACTCTCAGCTTTCTGTACAGAACAGCAGTCGCGGCTGCTCACAAAGCCCCAGGAGCAGGTCTTTCGTCTTGGATCCCCTCGTCCTGTGTGACGCGCTCTCCAGCCCCCACCCCTGACCTGGAGGGGCTCCTGATAAGAGGTGTCGAGGACGGGGAGGGGACACACGCTGCTGGAAGGGGCCCTCCCCCGCCAAGTTCACGTCCGGGAGCAGGCTGTCAGCATCCGTGGGCTCTTTGAAACCTCTGTGTCTATGTGTTTAAAATGCACTCTGCACATGTGTTCCTAGGTGCTGGAGCTCACTTGCAGGTGCTCGGGGGAGGACTCCTGGTGGAGGGAAGGTGGGGGAGGGCGGAGGAGCACTGCTGATAGGGCGCTGGAGGCAGCTCTGAGGGTCCTGACAAGACAGACCTTGACCTTCTGCCGGTCCAGGCGCTCTAGACGCTCTCAGTGCAGCAGCGTCTGAGACACCTGTCACCGTGCCGTCTGCTGGGGACACTGAGAGGGTGCAAAGCTGGGCAAGCCCATCCCTGCCCCCTGCCCCCAGGGGCTGGACGGCAAGCAGTGGAGTGGCAGGGGGCGCTTTTGTGAAGAAGGTGGTGCCGAGCCTTCGGCGGCGGTGACCCCGATTCTGTAGAAGTGGGATGGGGGTATGAGAGGGGAGAACGACCCTGGGCCCTCCTGGGCAGACACCAGCCTAGCAGAGGCGGGGGCTGGCCTTCGTCTGGGAGGCTGGGTCTGCGTCAAGGTGCGAGGGAAGGGTGTGTCATGCAGTTTAAGGTCAGAACTAGGAGCTCGTGTGTGAGTATCTGTGTGGTGTTTCCAAGTGCACACATAGCTCAGCTGGTGAAGAACCCGCCTGTGATGCAGGAGACCTGGGTCGATCCCTGGTTTGATTCCTGGGTCAAGAAGATCCGCTGGAGAAGGGATAAGGTACCCAATCCAGTATTCTTGGGCTTCCCTTGTGGCTCAGCTGGTGAAGAATCTGCCTGCAATGTGGGAGACCTGGGTTTAATCCCTGGGTTGGGAAGGTCCCTCGGAGAAGGGAAATGCTCCCCCTTTCATATTCTGCCCTGGAGGATTCCATGGACCGTAGAGTCCATAGGGTCGCAAAGAACTGGACATGACTGACTGACTTTCACTTCATTTCGCATGTGGATGTGATCACGTGTGGATGTGTTCAAGCCTATGTTCTCACATGCACACACATACGTATGTGCCTGCTCGTGCACGTGTGTGTGTTCCATTCGTAAACTGAAAGCAAAAAGCCAAGAGGGAGGGACCCAGAGATGAACCAACACTTCAGGTGGGAGTCTGTGGGGCTGGGAGCGAATGGGTGGGTGAGGCGGAGAGATCTGACCTCCCTGCCTCCACCAAGCACCTCTCCAACTCATGCTGTTCCCTTTTCGAACAATCTGCTGAGTTCCTACTAAGTGCCCTGCATTGTGCCAGGTGAGGAGCTTCCCCACATTGCTGAGACCTCATCACAGCATTCGTTGTTCAGTCTCTAAGTGGTGGCCAATTCTTTATGACCCCATGGACTGCAGCATGCCAAGCTTTCCTGTCCTTCACCATCCCCCACAGTTTGCTCAAACTCATGTCCATTGGGTCAGTGACACCATCCAGCCATCTCATCCTCTGTCGCCCCCTTCTCCTCCTGCCCTCAATCTTTCCCAGCATCAGAGTCTTTTCCAGTGAGTTGACTCTCCTCATCTGGTGGCTAGAGTATCGGAGCTTCAGCTTTAGCATCAGTCCTTCCAATGAATATTCAGGGTTGATTTCCTATACGATTGACTGGTTTGATTTCCTTGCAGTCCAGGGAACTCTCAAGAGTCTTCTCCAGCACCACAGTTTGAAAGCATCAATTCTTAAGTGCTTAGACTTCTTTAAGGTCCAACTTTCACATCCATACATGACTACTGGAAAACCCATAGCTTTGACTATATGGACCTTTGTAGGCAAAGTGATGCCTTTGCTTTTTAAAATGTTGCCTCGGTTTGTCATAGCTTTCCTTCCAAGAAGCAAATATTTTAAAATTTCATGCCTGCAGTCACCATCTGCAGTGATTTGGGAGCCCCCAAAAATAAAGTCTGTTGCTGTTTCCGCTGTTTCCCCATCTATTTGCCATGAAGTGATGCGATCAGATGCCATGATCTTAGTTTTTTTAATGTTGAGTTTTAAGCCAACTTTTTCACTCTGCTCCTTCACCCTTATCAAAAGGCTCTTTAGTTCTTCTTCATTTTCTGCTGTTAGAATGGTGTCATCTGCATATCTGGGGTTATTGATATGTCTCTTGGCAATCTTGATTCCAGCTTGTTATTTATCCAAACTGGCATTTTGCATGAGGTACTCTACATATGAGCTATATAAACAGGGTGACAATATACAGCTTTGTCATAATCCTTTTCCAGTTTTGAGCCAGTCAGTTCTATGTAAGGCTGCTTCTTAACCTGCATACAGGTTTTATAGGCAACAGTAAGGTGGGCTGGTATTCCCATCTCTTGAAGGACTTTCCACGGTTTGCTGTGATCCACACAGTCAAAGGGCTTCTCACAGTCAATGAAGCAGATGTTTTCCTGAAATTCCCTTGAAGGATTTTGAGCCTAACCTTATTAGCATGCAAAATGAGGGCAATTGTGCAGTAGTTTGAGCGTTCTTTAGTACTGCCCTTCTTTGGACTGGGATAAAAAATGGAAGGCCTTCTTCTCTCTGCTTGCTGTTCACAGCACGCATTACAAAGTCTCTGAAAGCAGAGCTTCCAGAGGTGCACTTGAACACGTGTGTATGGGTGCACACTGGCTGTGCCAGGCGGGGCTCGTTGAACAGACCTGCCTGGAATCTGCGTTGAGGAGCAGGTTTCTGGATTCTTCCATATTCTCTCATCTCCATTCTGTTGAGAGGTCTCTTCTCTCTGTTTTGTGTTCTTCACCTCCCTGCAATTTGCAGAGTCCCAGCTTGGTCTAGAGAAGCAAGGACGTAGGTCCCCAAGGCCCACAGCCGCTCTGTCCAAAGGCCACAGACCCCTGTGTATGAGCACACACTCATGAGACTCAGGCATGCCTCTATTCCAGATGCACTTGCTTAATTTTGAATAAATGAATTAGTGAAGAATTGATGAGTCTGTATTCAGGGTGAGAAGGAAGCTCCCGCCCCTCCCCACCGGGAGAAAGTGAAATGCCCCTTTCCTGGGGTGGCTGTGGAGGGTGGGAAGAATCCAGAGAAAATGCTCACCTGTCTCTGAGGTTCAACTGCTTGCAGATTTCATGGGCTCCCTCCGGCCATGGTGTGTATCACTGTGTGATCACTATTCTGTGATCCTGTGCTAATCACACCTGTTTATTTGCAGATGTTACCATGTCAAGGTGACAAGTAAATGAAAATGTGTGTAATTCTCAAAAACTAGTCAATGACCATTGATACAATCAACCAGTCAGCATTTCAAGTGTGGGCGTTCTGGAACTTGGAAGCTCCTAAAGTGGGGACCCCTTGCCCTCTCACAGCTTCCTGAGTTTCAGCTCACTTAATTTGTGCTGAAAAGTTCTTTTCTTTTTTTTTTTTTTTAAAGGAGTGGTAAAAAGGCTGAGCTCTGTCAGGGTTAGAGCTAACCCTATGTATGAAAGCTCTGAGAAAATAAAGAGGAATTGTTAATAAAACATCAGAGGGGAGTGGAATAGATCAGGAGGCTGCAAGCAAACTCACTGTAGCCGAGGAGAAGAAGGACCTCTTTTCACCCAGGAAAGAGAAGAGAGCGAGTGTCTTGAAGCAAAATTCCCAGGCTGAGCAAAGGCAGTTCCGGCTGTGAATTGTCAGTCGTGTGCGGGAGACTCTGAGGGGCTCGTCCCAGGAGACGCGTCTCAGCTGCGCGCTCTGTGTCAAGCGGCACCGCCCTGCATTCCTCTCTCCTTATTTTTCAAAATAGGAAGCTGGCTTCCATAGGTTTGGATTCTTCTCTATCACCAGCAGCAAGCTAAGGAAGAGGCTTTCGGGGGAAGCATTTCTGACCTTTGCGGCTACTCTCCACCATGTTTGAGTCTTGTCTACTTAAGCGCGGTCCCTGAGTTGAAGGACAGTTTAAATCATATTCAAAATAGCTTTTAAAGAATAAATAAGTGAACGAATAAATGATACGACAAATAAATGACTGTGGAAGCTTGGAAGTGTATTTCCAAAATTCCTTGGCTCTCTTTCTGCAGGGAGATGGAATCGCTGTGCCCGCCCCTTGAATCTGGGACTGGGCTGCTGTGACAGAAGGGGGCAGGGGGCTGACCATCCAGTTTTCTGACTCGGGTTTCAAGAAGCTGACGTGTTTTATTTCCCACCTCCTGGGACACTTGGTTGGTTGGTTCCCAGCACCATCCTCTGAGGAGGCTCCAGCCAGCGGGTGGGGATGTCCACTCGGAGGGGACCCAACATCCAGCACCAGCTTGCAGCTCTGTGGTGCGCCCTCTCAGAAGTACCAACAGTTGAGTTGTGTTGAGTGATGCCACATGGAGCAAAGCATAGCTTCCCTGCTAAGCCCTGCTCAGCAGAAGAAAATAAATGTGTGGTTTAAGCCCCAGGGCTTCGGGGCCATCGATTCTGCAGCATTAGGTAACTAGATACAATTTATGAACAAGTATTATGACACTGTGGAGAAGGCAATGGCACCCCACTCCAGTACTCTTGCCTGGAAAATCCCATGGACGGAGGAGCCTGGTGGGCTGCAGTCCATGGGGTTGCTGAGTCGGACAGGACTAAGCGACGTCACTTTCACCTTTCACTTTCAGCGCTGGAGAAGGAAATGGCACCCCACTCCAGTGTTCTTGCCGGGAGAATCCCAGGGAAGGGGGAGCCTGGTGGGCTGCCGTCTATGGGGTCACACAGAGTCGGACACGACTGAAGCGAGTTAGCAGCAGCAGCAGCATTATGACATTGAATGATGCAAGGTAGAGTGATTTTCAGGACTTCCTTTACTGGAGGCTTCGTGCCCTTGGTGATCAGATACAGCCCAAGGTTAGAGCCTCAGGCTCCTTATCTGTAAGAAAGATAATGTCCATCTCACGCTCACGTTTGAGGATGAAATTAGATATGCAAAGTGCCCACGATGCCCTTGGCAGAGCGCCTTCCTCAACATGGGTGGGTTCTTTTTGTTTTCCCCCCTCACCTCCCTCCCTACCCCCAGGAGATGATTGATTTCCATTTGTTTGCTTTACTGTGATTTCAGAAGTGACCTAGACAGATAAGAGCTTGGTGAGAGTCATCTCTCAGATGAGATGAAAGAGAGGCCTGGAGTTTAGGGAGGGGAGAGAGAACGTCTTTCATACAGTTCAAACTTGAAAATAATGCATAGGCATCACAGCTCGATAAAAGCAAACAGGGAATGAAAATGTTTTTATGAAATGACCCATAGGTATAAAAAATTCACTTTCTGAATCTAAATGAATTTCTAAGAAGGACAGGTCTTATGGCAAAACACAGGTTTTCCAACATTTACTTTTTAAAGGAGGCTCAGAGAAAGGAACCCCAGAGAAAGGAACCCCAGAGAAAGGAACCCCGGCACTGATGATGGGGAACACGTAGTGGGCCCCCTCCTCGGGCTTCTGGAGGGCTCATTCCAGGCTTGGCCTTGACAGGTCTCCTCTGTGGGCACCTTGACCCCATTCTGTGACAGACCTCAGCTGGGGTGGGTGGAGCAGACATACCGGGGATCAGATGCCTGGGAGGGAAAAATCTGGGAGTCAGTCTCCTTATGAGCTGGAAGGGCTGCTCAACCTCAGCAGGAGGAAAGGGCGGTCCTCACTGCCTGCCCCTCCCAGCTCCTCCTTTTCATCTCCCTCAGCGAGTGCCAAGGTGATCGGCAGGAGTCCTGGGTCAGTGTCTTAGAACAGGCTCAGATCCTGGGGGAGAGGAGGACCCGTCTGCCGTTATCACAGCTGGATGGGTAAACGTTTCTTAAACAAGCTGGTTGACCATCTTCACACAGGTTTTGAGCACAAAGCACTATTGTAATCTTTCTCCTGTGGGAGGGACACTGTCAGATCCCCTTTACCCTACGCAGGGGACCCTTTTCCTCTGGAAACGGCTGTGTGATGCTAACACTGGGGTGCAAGGCATGGAGGGATTTGTCTGACCTGAGAAGTTTGGGGTTGGGCTGGAGTGCAACATCCCCTGGAAGTAATCTTGGGAATAGCAGTGCTGGGTACAGATGGCAGTTACCAGCTGAAAAGGTCCCATGGACAAAACCCTCTGGGAAACTCTTGAGTTCAGCAGGTCTCTTTGTGGCAAGATTGGTCAGAGGCTTTAAAATTCAGTGGGACTCTTCAGGAGGAATACCACGCTTACATGGTTCTTAACATTCATGACCAATTTCTCTGAGAAATTTGGAAGACTGGGTCTTGTGGGTACCAGTAGGGGAACTCTGATCTTTAGGACCTGAGTGTTATTAATATTAAATTTAAAAAGAAATCAAGGAGAAGCTCAGATTTAATTTTATCTTCTCTTTAACCTTTTCTATGGCTAGATGACATCACTGACTTAATGGACGTGAGTTTGAGCAAACTCCGGCAGATAGTGAAGGACAGGCAAGCCCGGTGTGCTGCAGTCCGCGGGGTCACAGAGAGTCAGACGTGGGACTGAGTCAGTGACTGAGCGACTGAACGGCACCAAGAGTGGTCCTCCTCATGGCTCTCAGGGGCTCCTGACCATCCTTTCTCTGTTACTCGGACACAGGTGTGCCCCCCGCTGCTGGGAGGATCCTAATGGGGTTGACCTGTGCCTCCGCCAGCCCCTTCTTCACAAGTGTTATTGCCCGTGTCTTACTGCATCAGAGCCTGGTTCTTCTGGCCAATTTCTCCCTAGGATTTGAAAGATGTCCATCACCACTGTGTTGAGGGTACGTTGGTTGTTCCTGTTCAGCTGCTAAGTCGTGTCCCACTCTTTGTGACTCCATGGACTGCAGCACGCCAGGCTCCTCTGTCCTCCACTACGTCCAGGAGCTGGCTCAGGTTTATGTCCATTGAGTCGATGAAGCCATCCAGCCTGGGACTTTGATATCTCTGGCTGACTCATGTCTTTTATGGACCCACCCGTGTGCAGCCTGTAAGTGAATCTCTTCTCCTCCGTGAACTCAAGGGTTCAGGAATTTATTAAGTCTTTTCCTGTAAAGAACCAGATAGTAAATATTTAGACTAAAGTCTCTGTTGCCACTAGTGAGCTCTGGTGCTAAGTGTGGAAGCAGCTACTGACAGTGGGTAAAGGGGTGGGCTGCCGACGATCATTCTTGCTCTCTGATGCATCCTGAGTTCTCTTAGAGCCCTTGATCAGCCATCAGATTATTAGTGCTCTCTCCAGCCACAAGGCTAGTGTATAAACTGTAGAACTTAATTTACATGTCATTTTACCCAAGGATGGGAACTTGCACCTGAACTCGAAACTTACTGCACATGGCTTTGACTCCTTGACTGGTCATTCAGGGCTGATGAGTGGGAATGGACAAGGAGGAGATTTGGACCCCACACCGTGACTAGCACTCAAAACTGTGCATCAGTGATGGGCCATCTGGGAGTCAGTGACTGAGAGGTGAGGACCCTGACTTTGGGGGTCACTAAGCAGTGTATGGATGTGAGAGTTGGACTGTGAAGAAGGCTGAGTACCGAAGAATGGATGCTTTTGAACTGTGGTGTTGGAGAAGACGCTTGAGAGTTCCTTGGACTGCAAGGAGATCCGACCAGTCCATTCTAAAGGAGATCAGCCCTGGGATTTCTTTGGAAGGAATGATGCTAAAACTGAAACTCCAGGACTTTGGCCACCTCATACGAAGAGTTGACTCATTGGAAAAGACTCTGATGCTGGGAGGGATTGGGGGCAGGAGGAGAAGGGGACGACAGAGGATGAGATGGCTGGATGGCATCACTGACTCAAGGAACATGAGTCTGAGTGAACTCCGGGAGATGGTGATGGACAGGGAGGCCTGGTGTGCTTCGATTCATGGGGTCGCAGAGAGTCAGACGTGACTGAGCGACTGAACTGAACTGAACTGAAGCAGTGGCTGCAGGTTGCTTTGTTCTGGAAATTACAGATGGGCCTTCCTGAGCTCTGAAGACATTTCCAATGCCTGACCTTCCGATGTGGATCCAGAGTCTGGCTCCCTCCTCCTCACTCCACCCTCCTGTCTGTGTGGGTCCCTCCCTGGTGGCCCTAGTGTTAAAGAGCCTGCCTGCCAATGTGGGAGACGTAAGAAATATGGGTTTGATCCCTGGATTGGGAAGATCCCCTGGGGGAGGGCAAGGCAACTCACTCCAGTATTCTTGCCTGGATAATCCTATGGACAGAGGAGCCTGGCTGGCTACAGTCCATGGAGTTACAGAGTTGTACACGACTGAAGTGACTTTTCACACGTGCCCCCAGGTTGTTGCTGCTGCTGCTGCTGGGGGTATGGACGCTGCAGGTCATCTCACCCAGTGCAAATCAAGTTGGAACAGATGCCTGTTGGGAAAATGAGTTGAAACCGAGACGCTGACGCTGAGTTATTGACTTGCTTTGATGGGCTCCAGAGCCTGTCTCGGTCACACGTGGCAGCCACAGCCTCAGCTGCGTCTGGTTGCTTATTAGTTTTGCAGTGAGCCGTAGCAGCACACTTCCTGCTCCAGGGTTCTCCTTGGCTTTAGGAGCCTGTCCCGCCCCCTGCTTCCTGAGGCAGGATGGAGGCACACTGAGTGCAAAGCTCTTCTTGCTCCCCGACCCTGCAGGCGGCCTGCTTGTTCCGTAGCTGCTCTTGTAGCGCATCTAAGCGTCTGATGTCCTAGACGTCTGCAGATTGGGTCCAAGAGGCAACACTCGTCCCTAAGGGGTCAGGGCTGTGAATCGGGGTGTGAGTTTTTACCCTGTTGCCAAGTGCTCACGTTAGCCATCAGTCTCCTAGAGGCTCGTAGAAGACACAACACTCAGAAGCGAAGGAGATCGTTGAACATGGCAGGGCAGTCTCCTTGCCCCTGAGTCCCGTGGGCACAGGCAGGTTGGCCTCTGCTCACAGTAGGTGTGTTATCATTCAGGAAACTTGAGCTCAGGGGTCCTGAGTCTTTCAGTAATGGCCAGTGAGCATGCGTGTCCTTTTCTCTAGAGGGAGAGACTATTTGTATAGAGGGATTCTGCATCGAGTCACTGGGGCATTTTGGACCAAATAATGCTTGGTTGCCAGGGGCTTTCCTGTGCTCCGAAAGGTGTTTGGCAGCATTCTTGGCCTGTACTCTCCAGATGCCGTTGACACCCCCATCCCAGCTATGCAAAGCAGAAATGTCTTCAGGGGTTGCCAAATGTCCACTGAAGGGCAAAACTGCCTCTGATTGAGAACTATTGCTCTCTGCAGTGCATAAGCACGTATTCACTACCAAAACATCCTTGAGAAGAACGAGCATCCTTATAACAAAGGGCAGGTGAGTGTTACCTGAGTGGGTCTGGGAGACAGTGATGCTTAGTAGCTGGTTCAGGGTGCAGGCGTGGCAAGATACCTCATGAGTTTTAGTTGACATTTACCCATGGGTTCCCATCTCCTGAGGATTGCCCTGGGACGCTGATCTCCCCCAAAACATAATCTTCCAAATTATGTCTGTATGACGCTCAGCACCTTGTGTAGCCTGGGATGCTGGCAGATGAGAAGCTGAGATACCAGCCTGGGAGCACCTGTAGTGATGTGAGGAGCTGTCTGTCACATGGTACTGAAGTTCTGTGGGCCGGAGGATGCGGTGGATTAACCTGCCTGAGAAGCTACTATAGACATGACATAAAACTGTTGGGTTATTTTTAAGATGACAGGGCATAGTTTCAAAACACATGGAAGGGTCTGTGAGAACACAAATGTTTTTTTTTTTTAAAAATTTTGAAGGATACATCTCCAGCACTCGATGCGCAACACCAATTTTTTGTTGAATGAACAAATATAAAATCAGGCACGAGAGCTCAGATTATCCTCTTATAATGAGGATTTTTCTCTGTGTTGCCAAGGTGAAGTCTACCACAACAGTTTGTTCCTCTTTGATTCTTTATCACCCGATTTCTTTTCCCTGGAGAAAGAGAAGTGACGGGGGAAGGTGGGCCTCAGGTTCTTCTGAGCCCTGGAAGCAACCATTCTGAACCAGTCCCACTGCTTTCTCTGCACGGAGCTCTGACGTGACGGTCTTTGCCTACAATTGGTCATCGTGGGGCTGAGGTCATGAGATGCAGGACAAGAGGGAGGTCAGCATCAGAAAGACCTGACCGAGGGCCGCAAGGGAAAAGCTTTCTTTACGTATTTGAGTGACAAGGGTGTGGATGCTAACTTGCAACTTAACTTCCACAGCTCAGTTCTGTGATGATCAGCATCTCTAAAGTTTAATCAAAGTATGAATTGGATTGGCTCAGCCTTGTTTTTAATCTTCACTCTTGTTTCTCCCTTGGGTTGTAAATGGAAATCTTTCATCATACTGGCCAGTGGGATATAAACACATCCTTTTCCAGGAAAGGACTCTGTGTAAGCTTAAAGCAGTTTATTAAATTAGGATGTGGGATATGATTTCACCCTAGTAATAAAGGCTGCAGCTGCTTTTAAAGAAATGGCTTTCAGTCTTCATCTCTCCCACACAGGTGCTCTGTTCTAGAGACGGCCGGCCGTGAGAAGCCTTCCTCGGGAAGGATAATCAGCCAGGAGACAAATGAGCGACCCTGCCTTTCACACTGTACACACTGGGTCTTCACTAGCGGAGGTTGGAGTCATGGATTTCATTACTGCGACGCATTATGGGCCGAGGGAAAAAAAATCCAATTTGCTGCTGCCTCAGTGACTTTGTGTTTTAATCAAATGGATAGGAAAGAATCATTAACGGATGCTCAGACTGATTAAAATTCCAGTGAGAAAGAAAATAAATGAGATTGTGACCCAGCCTTAGAAGGTCACTTGTTGGCTGGCAGTCCCTAGTCTGCAAAGCCTCAGACTGTTGATTGTTACTGCTCTGTTTATCTAACACCCCAAAGGGGTGGGAAGCCTGATCAGTATCCTTGCTCACGGGGTCCCTGCTATAAAGGAAAGTGGCTGTTCTTCCTGGAATGAGGCAGCAAGAGGGTCACGTTCATCTTCTCTGTGCAGATAAAGTTTCTGTCTCCCTGCACCCTTGGATCTTGATTTAAGATTGCAAAAACTTATCAAGATGTGGCCACAACTGATTACTTGTGCATTTGCAGGGTTATTGGAAGAATGGAAGGAAGCTGAAAATGCATTTGAAAGCAGTCTGGAAGCTATGAAGTGCTACTCAAATTTAGAGCGCCTGCTATTATTGTTATTATTATTTCCATCCCTGTCATTATTGTGATTACTGTCAGTGTGACTAGGAAGTTTAAGATCGCAGGAAGTTTTCCACATGGCTTGTCTGCTTGACAGACAGAGCCCAGAGGGGCAGCTGGTTTTCAAGGCAGCATTTCCCTTCCTGACTGACAGGCGGCTGTCTCAGGGCGCAGCCTCAGGACCCTGGGGAGAAGTCATCCACAAGAGAAGAGGAGAGCAGTTTCATTACATGTCCACGGGAGGTGACGACCACGTAGACGCGCCTGCCTTAGGGCAGGCTGTAGCTCTCATTCATCCCTGTTCACGGGCTCCCGCCTTCCCTCCTCACTCGTTTAAGAGTGAGGGCCTGCTGTGTACAAGGCTGTGTTTTTCTCCTGACCACTGTCCCGCCTTCCAGGAAGGCATGTCCATACATAGTCAGAATCTTCAAGGGCTGGCAAGATAGCATGCGAGGGAAGCCCCTGAGGCCCCTGTGTGGGCGTGAGGGTGTGTAGAAGGCAGACGGTCTTGACTGGGTGACTCAGCACACACACACACTGGGTACCAGTGAAGGTTGGTACCCACCTGTGAATTACCCCTAATCTTCCCTGCTGCCCCTGAGTCTGCAGGCCTTCTTGACTTGGAATTTTCAGCTTAAACGCAGGTCAGAGGGTTGTGATTTCTGTAAGGTGACCGCACGGCAGGGGAAGCTGCTCTTCCTTCTCAGAGATCCCACACCCTCTGTCTTCCTCAGGCGGATGAAGTGGGTTTCATATTTAGGGACTTGATTTAAATGACTGATGAGAATTAAAAATTGTATTCCTGTCTGGAGTCTTATTTATTTTATTTTAGCCAAGATGTTTGTGATTGTGAACACCTCCCATGAGAGGACTCTGGCCGTGGCAGAGATGAGACAGGGTTGACAGTGTCCTGAGCTTGCCGCTGTCTCCCCGCCCCTTGCAGGAGCCAGGAGGGACCAGAACAAAGTTTTCTGGACCAGAAGTGATGACTGAGATAGTTGTGAGGAGTTAAAGAACAAGTAGAAAGGGGAGAGCCACTGTTCCGTCTGTGGCAGAGTCCACAGCTCCCGACTGAACAAAACTTGTGTTGAAGAGGTAGCAGCTTCAGCCCCCTGCAGCTCACAAACCCAAGTAGCTACAGACTGATGAGGACCTCTGGCGATGCTCAAGTGTGCTCGATTCTTATAGGAACTTGCTTCTCTTTTTTCCTTCCTGGTTAAGAAAGAAAAAAGAAAAAGAAAGAAGTGAAGTCACTCAGTCATGTCTGATTCTTCGTGACTCCATGGACTGTAGCCTACCAGGTTCTTCCACCTATGGGATTCTCCAGGTAAGAGTATTAGAGTGGGTTGTCATTTCCTTCTCCAGGATTCTGGTTAAGAATTTTCCTTTGTTAAAACTGCCTTCCCCCCCATACACACACACACACACACACACACACACACACACACACACACACAGAGTCTAAATCTTTGCTAAAACAATTTCTATACTTGCTTTCCAGTATTTTTTCTCTGAATGTTTTTACCCCATACTAACCCTTTCTCTTCTTGGCGTTTTTTAATTACAAAGTCATTAATAATACACCATCTCCCCCCAACCTCGTGCCCCCCCCAACCCCAGTCAAGTCAACTTAGAATTGTTTCTTATTATGAAAATAGTGCAGAATCATGCGTAATGTTTTATAACAGTGGCAACAGAAGGGCCAGCCACGCCCATCTGCCTGCGAAGCGCAGGCGTCATTTTACGTGCTGCATGCACGCGTGCTCACGGTGAGCCAGACAGCCCAGCCCGGCGCTCGGGGCGTGGCCAGCTTCCCTCCAGGCCTCTCTCCCGGCTTCTTTCCCGCCTCCCTTCTGAGGGCGGCTCTGTTCCTTCCCGGGTCTCCTGTGTTGATCGGCTCCAGCAGGCGCCTGGCCTGGGAGTGTTCTTCAGGGTGATTCCCGCCTCTCTGCTCCATTCATTCCAGATAGTACCGACCTCAGGGGTAGCCCTCACGGGACTTCCTGTTTCTAAGTTATTGGCGGGGGTGGGGGGGCAGGTCTTCAGGTTCACGTGACGCTCTCTCAGGGAACACGAGCCAGTCCGGGAGGGTTGGGGGTGACACTGAAGGAGTGTGTGTGAGCAGAGACAACAGACTTCCCTGAAAGGCCGCGGAGCGGTGTCGCTCACTGAGTGCCCTGGGATGACGCTGCAGGGACTTCACGTCCTCCTTGCAGAGCTGTCTGAAGGTAGTTGCGACTCTCGATGGCACCTCCATGGACTCCCTGTTGGGTCAGGGGGGCAGCACAGGAGCTGCAGAGCGAGAACAGGTGATTCAGTGGGAGGGGGTGAAGCCCTTGATTTGGGGGGGTGCATAGGTGCTCTTGGTCCAGTCCTGGCTGAGGCTGGGGAGGGGCTGGGGTGTCAGTCATGTGACCCTGGAGTAGCCTGGGGAAAGCTGACTGTGTCCTCAGTTCAGTTCAGTCTCAGTCGTGTCTGACTCTTTGGGGCACTATGGACTGCAGCACACCAGGCCTCCCTGCCCATCACCAACTCCCAGAGCTTGCTCAAACTCATGTCCATTGAGTCGGTGATGCCATCCAACCATCTCAGTCTCTGTCGTCCCCGTCTCTTCTCGCCTTCAATCTTTCCCAGCACCGGGGTCTTTTCCAGTGAGTCAGCTCTTCACATCAGGTGGCCAAAGGATTGGAGTTTCAGCTTCAGCATCAGTCCTTCCAATGAACACTCAGGTCTGATCACCTCTAGGATGGACTGGTTGGATCTCCTTGCAGTCCAGGGGACTTTCAAGAGTCTTCTCCAACACCACAGTTCAAAAGCATCAATTCTTGGGCACTCAGATTTCTCTATAGTCCAACAATTGACTGTGTCTTGGGACTTCTCCAATGTGCTCAGATGTTTACTGTCCATGAATAAATATCCATTTGAACTCCTTCTTGGATATTCTTCTGGGGCCATTTCAGGAAACAAAGGTTGAGCAGCCATAAAGTGATTCATGATGGAGGAAAAAAAACGGAATACTGGCCCTAGCCAACTAAGAATCACATCAAAGGGGAGATTTCAATAAGCCCAGACCCTTGCATCTTCCCACACATAAAGAACACTAAATTCATTAACTCTGTGTGTCTGTTTTTGTGGTTAGCAGTAATCTTTTTGATGTTCAACTACATTTTTCTCTAGCAAAACCTCCTCTATATCTTGTCTCTTACCTCTCCGTATCAGTTCCTCAGAATGATCTGAGAGGCTGGTTCCCAGGCTAGAGTCCTTAGCAGTGAAGAAAGCACGAGTCTCAGCTTTTGCACTGTGTATTTCTTACTTTTAGTCAACATTGCCATTCAGAGTATCGGATAATCTTATTTTGAAGTGAAGTCGCTCAGTCGTGTCCGACTCTTTATGACCCATGGACTGTAGCCTCTCAGGCTCCTCCGTCTGTGAGATTTTCCAGGCAAGAGTGCTGGAGTGGATTGCCGTTTATTTTAATGGGATACATTTCTATCCTCATTGTATGCCTTCTATAACTAATTTCACTTTCCAATAAAAAAGGAAATGGTTTGCACACATCTTTTTTCCCCCTTCTTTGAGCTGTTTATCATGCAGAGGGAAATTTGCTCCCTGTGGTCTAGGAGAGGTGCCTCCTTTCAATATTACCTGTGACAGTCTAGAGAGGGGCCTCCACTGACCTCACTTGCCCTCGTTATTGATTGGACATGCTGCTTCACGTTTCTAGCATTTGCCACCCATCACAGAAGAGAAGGAGGGTTTCCGTCCCCCAGGAGGGCAGTAACAAGGTCACCACCACTGTGTTCTTTCCCCCCCGCAAAAGTTCAGTGTTTCTTTTCCTCTCTTTAAATCATTTGCACCAGCCCTTTAATGAGCACATGCTTTTTCTTATAAAATTGTTTTTTTCAAGTCAGCCAAAAAAATCAATTTCCTCTCCATCCGTCACCCCCCACTCCCCACACTTATGAGACAAAAGCGATAACGATGTCTATTTCATTTCCTCTGTGTACAGCAGGAAGGATGATGGGCTGCTGTCATTGGGGGAGGGGAGCTCTAGTTCTTAACCAGCTTTCTCTGCTTCTGAAATTTCAGCAGAAAGGACATCTTAATGATAGCTTTTGATACATACCAGAAGTTCTGAGAAAGCACATCTATATTTATTTCCAGTTCTATTATGGTGAATCACGAAATATTTAAGATCTATAAGACGGCTTTTTTGAACACTGTGATCACAGGAATGAAAACTCTTTTTACTTGGATGTAGAAACATTTATCATAATAACTACACTTAGCTTTTAAAACTCCCTGGGCAGCCAACCATTTTCATTAGTCCAGCAAATGACATTTATTTTGTGTGAAATCATAACAACTTACTTATTGGGCTAAAGAACCCAGACCAGACCTAAATATTTGATTACCTCTGATGATTATTATAAGGGAAAGCTCCAGATCCTCAGTTACATGTCTGTTTGCTGTTCTGTCTTCGCATTGATGGTTTCAGGAGGATTTCGGAATGTATCATCAGTGTTAATACATGAAAAGCATGATTTTTTTCCCCCTGAATCAGCTGTTTCCCCCTGAATCAGATGCCATGGTAAGAAATGTGAAAGTCTGTGGCGGCCAAGTGTTCACAGCGATGTTGCTCTTTGCTCCTTTGCTGTCGGCTCTCCCTCTCATTGTGGGGCAGAGTTCACCAAGCCCTGGATTGTTCGCCCACTAACAGGGGATGCGAGTTGGGTTTAGACGGTTGGGAGACAGGTTAGCTTTCCCCTACTGATGATGTAAAAGTTAGCTCAAACGTAGAGACGCATTAATTCAGATGGTCCCTTAATGCGTGGCCTTTTCTCCACCTTCTCTCTCTTACTGGGCTGTGGGAAACACCCCCTTCCAGCCCATTCTCTGAACTTCTGGCAGGTCCATGATCTCGAACACCTCTCTGACCACAAGATCCCTCCCCATAGCAGCTCCCTAGTTCACACTAGCGCTTTCTAAAATCTTCGGTGTAGAGCTCAGGGGCACCCACGTTCCTGCCCACCTGCTCTCCCAACTTCCTCACAAGCCTGAGTATGTCCCCATCCACCCGTCTTGGCCAGCACCTGGAGGCTCACCTCCACCCGCACTTCAACCCGGCCTCCTGAAACCCAGTTGATTCCCAGAGTCTGCTCAGTGCCCCCTTCTGAGCACCTACAATGATGCCACACTGTAGGTACCACATGCCAACTCACGCTCCCAGAATCACCATGACTGGTGTCCTATGTTCTCAGCTTCCCATCATATGTCAATATCTATCTCTGCATCTCAGCTATATCTGTGTGTATGTCCATGTCTATGTCTGTCTGTATGTATGTATATTGCTATGTACAGGGTTTTCCCAGGCACCTCAGTAATAAAGAATCTTTCTACCAGTGCAGAAGATGTAGGAGATGGGAGTGTGACCCCTGGGTCAGGAAGATCCCCTGGAGCAGGAAATGGAAACCCACTCCAGTATTCTTGCCTGAGAAGTCCCACAGACAGAGGAGCCTGGTGGGCTACAGTCACAACTTAGCGACTAAACGACAAACAAGCAAGTTTAAATGACGTCATAAGGATGAGGCCCTAATCTAAGACATTCAGTGGCATTATAAGGAGTGGAAGAGAAAGAGCTCTCTTTCCGCACACTAAGAAAAGGGCATGTGAAGATGCAGCAAGGAGGTGTCCGTCTGCAAGCCAGGAAGAGGGCCTTCCCCCCACCTGACCACACTGGCTCCCTGATCTCCAGAATTATGAGAAATGGTCTCTTACTGTTTAAGACTCTGATGTGGGAAAGACTGAGTGCAGGAGGAGAAGGGGACGACAGAGGATGAGATGTCGGATGGCATTACTGACTCAATGGACACGAGTTTGAGCAAAATCTGGGAGATGGTGAAGGACAGGGAAGCCTGGTGTGCTGCTGTCCGTGGGGGCACAGAGTTGGGCGTGACTGAGCGACTGGCCAGCAACAGCACAGCCACTGAGTTTGTGGTGTCTGTTGCTATGGCAGCCTGAGCTGGCTTCTGCTCCACACATGGTAAAATCGTTCCACATTAATTCAACAAGTCAGGGCTCTATGCACTTGGGAAGAAGTCATTTATCTCCGCACTAAGGTTCTGGAAGCAACAATAACGTTGAAACTCAGGTCCTGAGTTTTCTGTTTCTTTTTTCCTGACTGCAGATTATGTTGACCTTTAGCCACTGCAGGCTCACGAATTTCGAGAAATCACCAGGTGTGTCAGGAAGCTGTGACAGTAATTGAAAGGATTTGTTTTTCTGCCCTGGCTTTATTCATCTGATTATATTGTAAGCAATATTTGCTTTAGTCCCTGTGGACAAAAATTGTTCATAAACTACGGAGAAATTGCACAGCCTTGGAAGAAATCAACTTGTTAAGTGAGCCATGTTTTTCCCCGTAAGTAAGAGAGAGCCTGTAAGACGTTCTGTTGTGGGGGTGGGGGTGGGGGCAGGGAGGAAAGGAAAGAAAGGGAGGGAGGGTTCCTGCAGGTGCCTGGGAAGAGCAAGGTTTCAGCCCAGGCACCCGCCACCCTCTCCCGCAGGGGCTGATTTTAATAAGGGCACAAAAGTGTGATGCTCTTTCCCCCACTTGGGGGCACTTTTCAAGGACATGTCAGTTAATAAAAGCAGCTCTGTCAGCAAAGGCAAACACCAGTAAGCTAGAATCGATCCATTCTGAAGGCAGAAAGTGGCAAACCACTGGAGAGCAATAATCAGAGTTTGGGCGGTTCTCTGGGTGTGGGCTTCCTTAGTGCTGGTACTGCTAAGCCACTTGAGTCGTGTCTGATTCTGTGCGACCCCATAGATGACAGCCCACTAGGCTCCCCCGTTCCTGGGATTCTCCAGGCAAGAACACTGGAGTGGGTTGTCATTTCCTTCTCCAATGCATGAAAGTGAAAAGTGAAAGTGAAGCCACTCAGTGGTGTCCGACCCTCAGAGGCCCCATGGACTGCAGCCTTCCAGGCTCCTCTGTCCATAGGGTTTTCCAGGCAGGAGTACTGGAGTGGGGGGGGCCACTGCCTTCTCGTGGGCTTCCTTAGGCTGTGTCTTTCTGTGGGATGAAGGGAACGGCAAATGCCAACGACTCTGGAATTTTTGCTTTTTAGAGGAAATCGGGTTGCCATGCAACGATGATCACCCAGCAAGGAGTGGCCACCCTCGGAGTCTCCACTGAGAGGGTCCCCAGCTGCCGGTGTGCAGGCCAGTGTAGACTGTCCCTATCACCTGCAGCACACTCTGTCTCTTGGAAGAATGGACTGGCGGTAGAATATTCACCTTCCGAACTCTCTCCCCTGACTTCCCGACCCTCTGTCCTCTAACTGCTCTCGGCAGCCCTGATCAATGCCGCTCTCTGTCGCAGGTGGCTCTTGGATTCTGGACAACCAACACACGTGGGGCCGGTGGCTTAGTCACTAAATCATGTCTGAGTCTTGCAACCCCATGGACTGTAGCCCATCAGGCTCCTCTGTCCGTGGGATGTACCGAGGAAGAATACTGGAGTAGGTTGCCACTTCCTTCTCCAGGGGACCTTCCTGACCTACAGACTGAACCTCTGACTGCTGCTTTGGCAGGCAGGTTCTTTACTGACGGAGCCACGAGGGAAGCGAAAGGAAGACACATGCCAGGTTTAGAATATTTTATTTCTGTTTACTGGGACTGCACAGAAGCTGGGAAAATTGCCATTCCTGGTTTGGCTCATAAAAGAACATTCTGAATAAAGGACCAGGGCACCGTCTCCACTGCTCCAACGCTGGACAATCTCTCCCCACTTCCACTCCTTCCCAGCACCATGGCGGCCTGCATTCAAGGGTACTGGGTCCAGGAGACGCCAGGAGGGAGGGAAGACTCGGCTTATTCCCGTGACGTTCCTCTTGCTGCCGAGGTGTCTGCCCTGGAGTTGGTTGTTGTTCAGTTGTTAAGCCGTGTCTGACTCTTTGCGACCCCGTGGACTGCAGCACATCAGGCTTCTCTGTCCTTTACCATCTCCCGGAGCTTGCTCAAACTCATGTCCATTAAGTTGATGATGCCATCCAATCATCTCATCCTCTGTTGCTGCCTTCTCCTCCTGCCCTCAATCTTTCCCAGCATCAGGATCTTTTCTAATGAGTCAGTTCTTCTCATCAGCTGGCCAAAGTACTGGAGCTTCAGCTTCAGCCTCAGTCCTTCCCATGAATATTCAGAACTGATTTCCTTTAGGATGAACTGGTTGGATTGCCTTGTTGTCCAGGGTACTTTCAAGAGTCTTCTCCAGCACCACAGTTCCAAGGCATCAATTCTTTGGCTCTCAGCCTTCTCTACGGTCCAGCTGTCACGTCTGTACGTGACTGCTGGAAACACCATTGCTTTGACTGCGGGCCTGGTGTATAGCATTCGTCACTCTCAGCCCCAGTGCACTGAGCGCTCCTGGCATAACCAGGCCTTTTGGTCTGGATGGAATCACTCGGAGTCCATCTCACAGCTAACATCAACTTGTCAGGAAAATATTGCTGCTTGAATAATACATCACATCCAGGGATAAAGCGAAGCTAATGCATTCTTGGGCAAAGAGAGGTTTGGTATATGCATTAAACAGAAAAGGAAACAGAGGCGTCTGGGAGGAAATTAGTTAACAAAAACAGCTTTCATCCAGATGCTGGAGTCTGGGACAGCTACGCGGTTTCATCTGAAGCACAGTGAACACGACCGCCTCCTAGTCCCGTGTCTGAGTGGTCGCGTACTGTTGGCTGTGCTGACCTGTGAAAGCGCCGTGTAAGGTGCTCCTGGGTCAACCCTCGTGCTCAGATGTCTCCTAGGCTGTTGCTCCAAGGATGAGAGGTTCATTTTCCTGAGCTCTTGTGGTTCTTCTGTCTCATGAATCAGCTCTTCCAGAAGAACAGTCCCTGGCAGGCTGCTGCCCTCTTGTTAGGAGGAGTTATGAGGTCTGGCACAAGATGAACCCTGGATTCTGGCAAAGGATGGAGCTGAGCCAGCCCTCGGCAAGCACTTGCCTCCTCCTTTAGGGCACTGGACTTGGGGACTGCCCACGGTCCTTGACTCCAACTAAACACAACTTTGAAGTCTTTCCCATAAGATACAATCTAGTAAAATGTTTTCCCAATTTATATGGACTTTTCTCTCCTCCAGAGTTAGTTCTTTTAGACAGAACAGTATTTTGTTTGCATCTTGGGAGAAAAACACAGAAGCAGTGGCTAGATGAAAGGCCCGCTATGCAAGGCAAGGGCTGAGAGCCATACGGAGAGGGCTTTATGCTTCTGATGAAGAATAAATCAAGAGGCTGTAAATTTAGAGCAATAACAGCGCGGCTATGACCTCAGCACCGTGAGATCTGCCGCTCGCTGGCGTGGAGACTGGTAGTTGAGGATCCATGGAGTGGGGGTCTCCTGAGGGTCAGGAAGATTTCATGAACTTCCTAATCTGACCGTCAGATTTTGTAATTCCTCCTAACGAGAGGATAGCACAGCCAACAGGACATGACCACGCAGACACAGGGGCTCCCGGGACGGGTCCTCCCAGCTCCCGGCGAGAAGCGTGCAGGTGCTGGCCTGGCATGCTCCCAGGCTCCCAGAGGCTCTCTCTGTGGGTCACGGTCGGAAGGGAGGGGCACGGACCAGGCTTGAGATCTGCAAACAACTGCCCCGGCTCTCCACAGAGCTGTCGCCTTTTAATTTAAGAGAATGGCGGTTCCGGTCGCAGAGGTCTGGATGAGCCTGTGACGTTGAGTGCTGGGGGCTCCAGCGTGCAGATGGCACTAAGCCATTCTTCATGCCATTTCCCAAGCCTAATCCCTGGAGGTTCAGGCAGCATCAGTCCTGATCAAAGTGCTCTGGGTGGTTTCGTTATTTGAAACTGAACCATCTGCTCACCTCTCTGTTTCTTTACAAATTATTCTTATTATTTTAAAACTGCACAGCAGTTAGCGTTTTGGAAGTAACATGGAAAGGGATGAGTTGTGGGAAGCACGGGCCAAGACTGGTCTGCTGTATCCCCTGGGGTCAGGGGTCAGCTTCTGGGAGGAGGGGGGAGGTGGCAGCCAGTCTTCCTAAGGGACTCTTAAGAGCCCCTATTTTCCCATCTTGGCGGGGCAAAGAGATAGACAATGGATAAATTCCAGGTAGCGCAGTGGTAAAAAATCCTCTTGCCAACCCAGAAGATGCAAGAGATGTGGGTTCTATCCATAGGTTGGGAAGATCCCCTGGAGTAGGAGGTGGCAACCCACCACAGAATTCTTGCCTGGGAAATCCCACAGACAGAGGAACCTGGTGGGCTACAGTCCTTGGGGTCACAAAGAGTCAGACATGACTGAGTGGGAGCAAAAAGTCATTGAAAGTAGCTCCTGTCCATCTCAGGCACAGACTCTTTGGTGTCCTGTGAGGCCTTGTCCAGTAGAATAAAACCTCCATCTTATAGACTGCGTTCTTCATTCTTACTAAACATGGATATTCACCCTCAGATGCAGACAGATGAGTAGGCATCTAGCCCTGGGAGCATGGTACTATTTGGAAATATACCCTGATATGTTTTTCTCCTTGAAATTCCCATTCACCTTGGGATTCTCCTACCATTAACTTGGACACGAGGACAAGGCTTATTGTCCCAGGAACAGAAGACACAAAAGGACCCAGAGAGAACACAAGGTCACATTCTTGGTTTTGCCTCCAAAAGAGCCTTGAAAGCTCTAGTTTTAGGTTGCAAGAAGTTGTGAGAAGAGGGACACATCTTACGAGCTTATTTGTTTGTCCTATTTGGGTTTTAGCATGCCGAATCTTGGCTTCGATACCAAGAGCAAACTCTGGAACACTCAGAACGCAGACGCACAGCCTACACCACAGGGTGGGGGAGTGTGGGCTGCAAGAGCAGGGCCTCCTTTGCAGATGGAGGGGAGCCGCCCAGGCTAGAGGGACGCACGAAGGGGCTAGGAGGAGACAGCAGCCCCCTATTTCCTCAGGGGAAGTTCCCGGTGGAGAGGACCACAGGGGCCCCCCAGACAGCGCAAGGGTTCCCTCACGCAGGGCAGCCGCCACTGCACCGGGCAGGTCTAGGCAAAGATGGATGATGTCACATCCTCCCCAACCCCAGCATTCACGACTTCAGCTGGGGACAGAGGACTGTCTGAAGACGCAGGAGAGCTTCACCCCGAGAGACAGGTGCTGCTGGAGAACGGCCCGTGGTGCAGGGGGTCTCAGGACCAGGGGGTGTGCGGGCCACAGTAGACACTCCTGCCAACTCACAAAGGGTGCCTGTGGGGTCAGACCCTCATCCAGGATGGCAGCCAGCATAGAAAATAGCCGCAGACCGAAGGGTCCCTCTTCCTTGGCATCGTGAAGTAAGTCCATATATTTCCATGAAGTGTTCCTCTCATGGATGAGGAGACAGGGTGGGCTACCTCAGTGCTCTGAACAGAGTGGAAATTCAGCAGAAGTCCCTGATCCAGTTAGCACTGTCCACGTTGAGCTTCTAAGCTCAAAGTGAGCTTCTGGTTTGAGGTTTTGTGGCCACACATTTTTTAAAAAATTTATTTTATATTGTATCATAGTTGACTGAGAATCTTGAGAGTCCCTGGGACAGCAAAGAGGTCAAACCAGTCCATCCTAAAGCAAATCAATCCTGAACATTCATTGGAAGGACTGATGCTGAAGCTGAAGCTCCAACACTTTGGCCACTTACTGCAAAAGACCTTGATTCTGGGAAAGATTGAAGGCAGGAGGAGAAGGGGATGACAGAGGATGAGATGGTTGGATGGCATCACTGAATCGGTGGACATGAACTTGGGCAAACTCTGAAAGAGAGTGAAGGACAGGGAAGCCTCTTGTGCTACAGTCCATGGGGTCAAAAAGAGTCAGACATGACTTAGTGACTGAACAACAACAAATAGTTGATTTGCATTTCTATGACCGTATATTTTAAATGGGCTTCCCAGGTGGTGTGGTGGTAAATAACTCACCTGCCAATGCAGGAAATGCAAGAGACCCAGGTTGGATCTCTGGGTCTGGAAGGTCCCTTGGAGGAAGAAATTCAGCTCACTCCAGAATTTTTGCTTGGAAAATCCATGGACAGAGGAGCCACACATTTTAAACTTAACACAATCATCTTATCTCATACCAGACAAGAATTTCAGTGAATTAGAGAGTCTGCCAGCCGGGTCTTAGAGGATGATTCTCCATTAGTTTTGAGTTATGGTCTATTTCATGATTAATGTGAGCATTAGTGGGGTGTGGCTTAAGGGAAGGAAAACCTGTCAGAGGAAAATAATCTGAAGCTGGGTTTACCTTTCATCCAACTCTCAGTGGTTGTGCGACCCTAGGAGAACCAAGAAACACGCTGAGCTGGACGCTGGAGCCAGACCTCTGGGGAGTAAAGGGGGAGGGGCCTTGGCAGTGCGGAGGGGCTGCCTGTGAGTCTCAGGGGAGCCGCCTTGCAGGGCTGGCTGGAGGCTGATGCTGTCCTCCGGGCCCCACTGACCCAGGGCCACATGGTTGATGGAAGTCAGTGACCTTGACTCCTGTCAGCCTGCTTGCTCAGTGGGGCTCTGTCTTCTCTAGGTTCCATGGGACCCATTGATCACATGCCTGGGGTTAACAGCCTCGCTCCCCTTCCGGGCTGCCTGCTGGGCTGGCTAGGCCTGGTTCTGGGCAAACTCTGGCCCCCTGCTCCTTACTCCTCATCACTGCCCATCACTCAGTTCTCGCTTCCTCCACTTCTTTGCCTGGTGTGGTCCATCAGGGGTCATGATGCTGCCCCGTCTTCATATGCAGCCTAAAGGTTGGTTCTGAGAATAGTCCTGGCTCAGGGCCCAGAGAAAAATCACCTAGTCAGACACCAAATTAGAATTTAAAAGGTTGCTTAGTGAGCATAAAATTGGAGCAAAGCGAGCCGGGTATTCTCCAGGGATGTTTCCAGTGTGCTGTGGTAGCAAGATACGGTGTGCCTTTCAACACCAGGCTACTTCCGGAAGAAGATCTGGGCGGGGACACCTGAAATCAGGGCATCCATCCGCCGAGACAGGGCTTGGAAGAGCGCACACGCCTGCCGTCCACTCCCACTTCCGGCTACATGTTCCTCTTGTTTGCTCAAGGCCGATGCTTTACAGGCTGTGAGACTGTCTCATCTTTTATTAGTTCTGTTTGCATAGATTGCTTCCTGATGGGATTTTGAGGACGTGCCTTAATCTCATCAGTGATGTATTTACAGATCTGGAAAGACTTTTGCCCAGTGAATCTGACCCTCTGTGTCAAGTCTCAGATTTCCCATTAGAGGATGGGGCCGCCTGGCCCACATTCACAGGAGGCCTGGGGACCACTCACTGCTCCCCTCTGGGTCATGGGTTTCACCCCCTCCACTGCCCTTCTGCCTGTCCACCCACAGGCTCCACTCAGCTCAGCACGGCTCTGTCCTCTGACCAGGAAAGACCCTCTGAAACTGACCCCTGAAGTCCTGAACACCTGTCTTCATTTGGAGTTTTACTTGATTAATGTGTGTATTAATTTACTAGGACTGTCATAATGAACAGCTACATATTGAGTGGCTTAGAACAGCAGAAATTTATTGTCTGATGATTATGGAGACCAGAAGTCTGAGACCAAGAGGCTGGTGGAGCCGGGCTCCCTCTGAAGGGGCAGGTGATGGTCCGCTCCAGACCTCCCTCCGAGCCTCTAGTAGCCTCTGGTGTTGCCTGGCTTATAAATGTTCCACACCACCCTCTGCCTCCACGTCATCTTCCCTGTGTTCAAATTTCCCCTCATAAGGACAGCTGTCCTGTTGAAGTAGAGCCCAAAGTTAATGGACTTATTTGAGCTTGATTGCCTCATAAAGATATCTGGCATATATCAGGGGTATATCTGGCATATCTGGTATATCCCTGCTATATCTGGTATATCTCCGATATATCCTTGAGGTATCTAGATTATCTCATAAAGATATCTGGGATATATCATATATATCAGGGATATACCTGGTATATATCAGGGATATAAAGATATCCCTGATACCCCAGTGGTAAAGAATCTGGCTGTAATGCAGGAGACCCTGGTTTGATTTCTGTATTGGGATGATTCTTGGAGAAGGGAAAGGCTACCCACTCCTGTATTCTGGCCTGAAGAATTCCATAAACTGTAGAGTCCATGGGGTCACAAAGAGTCGGATATTACTGAGCGGCTTTCACTTTCATGTCATAAAGAGGGCTTCCCATGTCGCTCAAACAGCAAAGAATCCACCTGAAATGCAGAAGACACAGGTTCAGTCCTTGAGTCAGTAAGATTTCCTGGAGGAGGGCATGGCAACCCACTAAAGATTCTTGCCTGGAAAATCCTATGGACAGAGGAGCCTGGTGGGCTACAGTCCCTAGGGTCCCAAAGAGTCAGATATGACTGAAGCAACTTGGCACACAGCCTGCATCTTGTAAAGACCCATAAGGTCACATTATGTGGTAATAGGAGTTTAGAACTTCAACACACACATTTTAAGAGACACAACTCAGGCTGTAACTGTGTGGCCTCCAAGAAGGTAGGAAGCATGTTCACTGTTATCTTCAGGGCAGCCCCTGAGCCTATTGGGCTGTCTGGCATTGAGGGAGTGCCTAATACTTATTATTGATTGAATGCCTGGGAGCTGATTATTTAAGAAAAACATTACCTCCTTCCAACTGCCTCCATGCATTTGCGGCAGTCTTTAGTAAGAACTTCTTGCAAGCATCTTAAATTGGCCACAACCACACAAAAAGAAAGCAGAAAATCCAACCCCTCCTGCCTTTCTTCCCCATTCTCAAGCTCGAGAATCTGAATTTGCGCAAAAATACAGTGGATTTGTTCCTCTCTTCCGTTCTCCTCCATCTTCATAAAAGTGTGTTCTCTTGATTTCCTAAAACTCTGTTAGCTTTTAACTTGTTTCATTTTGTACTCCAAGGCTAAACTTGCCTGTTACTCCAGATGTCTCTTGACTTCCTACTTTTGCTTTCTGGTCCTCTATGATGAAAAAGATATCCTTTCTTTCTTTCTTTCTTTCTTTTTTTTTTTTGGTGTTAACCCTAAAAGGTCTTGTAAGTCTTCATAAGACCATTCAACTTCAGTTTCTTCAGCATTAGTGGTTGGGGTACAGACTTGGATGACTGTGATGTTGAATGGCTTGCCTTGGAAATGAACTGAGATCATTGTGTCATTTTTTGAGATTGCACCCAAGTGCTGCATTTCAGACTCTTTGTTGACTATGATGACTACTTCATTTTTTTCTAAGGGATTCTTGCACACAGTAGTAGATATAATGGTCATCTGTATTAAGTTCTCCCATTCTCATCCATTTTAGTTCACTACTTATTATGATGTAAGTATTCACTCGCCATCTCCTGCTTGACTGCATCGAATTTACCTTGATTCATGGATCTATTAATAGCATTCCAGGTTCCTATGCAATATTGTTCTTTACAGCATCGGACTTTACTTTCACCACCGTTATCCTGAATCAATGAACAGTAGAGAGAAATGGAACAATAGAAAGAGTTTGATTTTGGAAAAGCAGGGTTACCAGATTCAGCAACAGACAATGAGGTTTTCCAGTTACCTGTGAATTTCCCATGTGTTGCACTAAGCTTGTGCTCAAATGTATTTCTCGCTTATCTGAAATCCAGACACAACTGGGCTCCCCGTATTTAGTCTGGCAACCTTGCTGGGGTTGTCTGTGTGGTCATGCACTAAATTACTGATGATTGCAGCAGACCCCTCTGGAGGTGGAGGAGTTGGAGGAGGGAGGAGTGGGATTCCGTGATGACAGGTGGAGGCTGCAGAGATCTTGGACATGTGCTGTGGTTATTTCCTGCCTTTTTCGGCCCCTCTCTTTTAGGTACACACAGCTCCAGAGCCCCTTTCCACCCGCGCTGCCCCCTGCCCTCTGTGCCTTCTCCCCTCTCTCTGCCTCTTCTGTCCTCTGGGCAGTAGTCCTCCTTAGGCAGCAGGTGCTGTGTGTGTGTGTGCACTGCTCACACTAGGCACCGCCTCAACAGCTGCAGTGTTGCCACTCACCTGTGACTTCCTCCCAAGGCACGTTTCCATCATTAACTGACTTCTTCTTCCTGGAACACCAAAGGTTCTTTGGACTCATGGTCACTCCAGGTTCTAATATCCTCTATGTTTCTTTATAGTTTGATGATGAAGCTACTATTATTCTCATCTACAAAATGACAATAACAGCAGGTGAAGCTTATATACTGTGATGATTAAATTCAATAACTTAACTAAGCTTACATGGACCTAACATAGAGTAAGCACTCAAAGATGTTAGCTGCAATTATCATCATCTTTACCACGACCATCATCATGTTCATCATCACCATCATCACCACCACCTCCATAACCACCACCACCACCATCACCATCACCACCACCATCACCATCACCACCACCATCACCATCGTCACCACCACCATCATCACCATAACTACCACCATTATCATCATAGCCATCACCATCATCACCATAACCACCATCACCATAACCACCACCATCATTACCACCACCTCCATAACCACCACCATCACCACTGCCATCATCACCATCATCACCATCATTATGACCACTACCACCATCATCATCATAACCATCACCGTAACTATTACCATTACTACACCATAACCGTCACCACCGACATCACCACCATCATTATCGCCATCACCATAGCTATTATCATCATCATCACCACCACCACCACCATCATCACCATCACCACCACCACCATCACCACCACCAACACAACCATCGTTATGACCACCACCACCATCATCAACATAACCATCACTATAACTATTACCATCCTACACCAAACCATCACCACCAACATCACCACATCATTATTGCCATCACCATAGCTATTACCAGCATCACCACCACCACCATCACCATCATCACCACCATCACCATAACCACCACCATCATCACCATAACCACCATCACCACCATCATCAACACCATCACCATAGCCACCACCATCATCACCATCACCACCACCACCATCACCACCATCTTTATGACCACCACCACCATCATCATCATAACCATCACCATAACTATTACCATTGCTATACCATAACCATCACCATCATCATTATCGCCATCACCATAGCTATTACTATCATCACCACCACCACCACCACCATCACCACCATCACCACCACCATCACCATAACCACCACAACCATCATCACCACCATCACCACCACCATCATCACCACCATCGTTATGACCACCACCACCATCATCATAACCATCACCATAACTATTACCATCACTACACCATAACCATCACCACCAACATCACCACGTCATTATTGCCATCACCATAGCTATTACCAGCATCACCACCACCATCACCACCGTCATCACCATAACCACCATCACCATAACCACCACCACCATTATCACCACCATTGTTATGACCACCACCACCATCATCATATCCATCACCATAGCTATCACCATCACTACACCATAACCATCACCACCAGCATCACCACATCATTACTGCCATCACCATAGCTATTACCAGCATCACCGCCATTACCATCACCATTATGTCCATCATGATCATACCATTGTCAAAATCATGCTCATCATCATCACCTTTCTCATCAGTTTACTCATATTATCTGCTAGGAGAACTTTGCCTGCTTAAAATCTGGATTGAGTTGTTTAAATCCTTAGTTCACCATTGTGGAAGTAGTTTTATTGATATCTCCTTTGTTGATAAATTCTCTAGTGGTTACATCCTCAGGGCTGCCTTTGGGTCAGCAGAAACCTGCTTCTATTGACTTATTTGAGTGTGGCAAATTCTTACCAGTGAGTGAGGTAATCCTTGATCTGAATGGCTTTCATCCTGACATACAATTCATCACTCACCCAAGCATTTAAACGTGTAAAAGACTGTGGAAACTTTGAGGAACATGACAGAGTTAATACTGTGTCAATGCAAACAGTTTTAGATAGTTCAGTTCACAAAAATCTCCTCTCCACGTCCTCAACTCACCCCCCAGTATTCTTCTATGTCTCCAATATTCACTTTTCCTCCTTTCTTTCTATTGTCTCTTGCTGGAGGCCTCCACTTCCTGCTCTGGTCCCCTACATCTCATATCAACTTTGTCCTCCAAATCTTACATTTACTTCAAATAACTTATCAAAATGTATTCCTATATATGCTTCCTTGTAAAAAGAGTCTAGTGCAAACTATTTAAATGATAAAATTTTAATTCAACTACAATTATAATCATCCTTAGGTATCCATGGGGGATTGGTTCCATAAGCCCCTAAAGATACCAAAATCCATGGCTATTCAAGTGCCTTGTATAAAATGCTGTAGTACCATGAATACTTCCCATGTGGCTCATCCACAGAGAATCTGCCTGCCAATGCAGGAGATGTGGAGAAGGGTTTGATCCCTGGGTTGGGAAGATCCCCTGGAGAAGGGAATGACAACCCACTCCAATATTCTTGCCTGGGAAGTTCTGTGGACAGTGGAGCCTGGGGGCTGTAGTCCATGGAGCTGCAAAGAGTTGGACATGACTGATCACACATGCAGCAAGAATATAACCAGCCCTCCACACCCATAGGCTCTGCTTCTGGATGTTCAACCCATTGAACCCATGGGTGCAAAACTTGTGGATACAGAGCGTTGATTATAGTTTGAAAGATGTAGGAGACTGCCCGAGTCACTTTCTTTAAAAGTACAGGCTAAGAAGAATGAAATAATACCACCTGCAGCCACATGGATGGATCTACATATTATCACACTATGAGAAGTTACTCAGAAAGACAAGTATCATATGATATCACTTATATGTTGAATCTGAAACAAGGCACAAATGAACATACCTTTCTATGAAATAGAAAAAGACTATAAAACACAAAAAGATATAGAAAACAGACTTGTGTTTGCCAGCAGGGATGGGACTAGGTATAGGATGGGACTTCCCTGGTGGCTCAGATGTTAAAGAATGTGCCTGCAATGCAGGAGACCCAGGTTCAACCCCTGGGCTGGGAAGAGCCCCTGCAGAAGGCAATGGCATCCCACTCCAGTATCCTTGCCTGAAGAATCCTATGGACAGAAGAGCCTGGGCTGAGGTGGGGGGCTACATTCCATGGGGTAGCAAAGAATCGGACATGACTGAGTGATAGGATGGATTAACAAAATGGTCCTACAATATCCTGTCATAAACCACAATGGAAAAGATTTGAAAATAACGGAGCCACTTTACTGTACAGCAGAAATGAACACATTGTAAATCAACTCTATTTCAATAAAAAAGTGCATGTTTCCTTTCAGCCTGAAATAACAATTCTATTCAATTTTTGTCTTCAGCATGAGAAATCGAGAGCATGAGAGCTCTTTCATCTCAGACTCCAGAAACATCTTTCCCTAACATGTTTAGTTTGATTTTCACATGGCTTCATCACTAATTCCTATTACTGTCAAGTATTTTTATTTGTATGTAATGAATGAAAGCAAGGGTAGAAAAGAGTTCTGTTCTAGAAGTCCTTCAGAAGGAACAGTTGGGAAATTTGAAAGGTTTAAATGTGTGTGGGCAGAAAGCCAGGCAGAGTCAGCCTCAGAGGATGACTTTTCTGCTGGAAAGCCTGCCTGGAAGCATTCCCGTGATTCAGTCCTGAGGCTCACGTGTCAGCCTTATTGTTGGAGACTGGATTTGACTCTAGAGGAGCAGTGAAGATTCAGGATGTTGGCACTGAGCCCCGTTGACCTGCACAGCTCCCTGAAGCTCACCCTTTTTGAGCCAAGGGATGGTTTTATTTATTTATTTTTAAATCATTCATTTACTTTTGGCTGTGCTGGGTCTTCACCGCTGTGCGTGGCTTTTTCTAGTTGTGGTGAGCAGGAGCTACTCTCCAAGGAGCTGCTCTCCTTGCAGTGCAAAGGCTTCTCATCGCAGTGGCTTCTCTCATTGCGGAGACGAGCTCTAGAGCTCAGCTCCAGTCAGCACAGCGCACAGGCTCAGCAGTCTCAGCTCCCAGGCCCTAGAGCTCAGGCTCAGGAGTTGGGACACACAGGCTTAGGTGCTTCATGGCGTGTGACATTTTCCTGGATCAGAGACTGAACCTATATCTCCTGCATTGGCAAGCAGATTCTTTACCACAGGAGTACCAGGGAGCCCCAGGAGATATTTCTGAAGCTTCAGCACTAAAATCATTCCTTTTAACACTGGGAACCGCCCCCTACTTTGGGAGCAATCATTACACTTATGACTGTGAGGGAATACACCCTCATGTCAACAGAGGTTCCCAAACTTCATTATCACTCTGATTTTTATTTACTTATTTGGCTGCATTAGGTCTTAACTGTGGCAAGCAACATCTTTGTTGTATCATGCATGATCTTTCATTGTAGCTCACAGGCTCTCCAGCTGTGGCTCACAGGCTCTCCAGCTGAAGCTCACAGACTCCAGAGTGCATGGGCTCAGTAGTTGCGACTGCACTTGGTTACTCTGAGGCGCATGGGATCTTAGTTTCCAGACTAAGCATTGAAACTGTGGCTCCTGCATTGCAAAGCACATTCTTAACCACTGAACCACCAGGGAAGTCCTACTCTAATATTTTGACATTGAAGAACTAGATTTTAGCAGTGGGGTTAATGCCAAAGGACTCTAGAAATTTATAAACGAGAACTTCATGGGTAAATTCTTTAATTGGGGGAGCTTTGTAATTCCCAAATTGGCAGCACAGTAGATAAAGTTACAGTGAAATTTCACTCAGCGTGAAATCAACCGTGGCCTTGAATTTTCAGCAAATGCAGCTTGAAGATTCAAGCCTGCTGCTGCTGCTAAGTCACTTTAGTCGTGTCTGACTCTCTCTGTGTGACCCCATAGATGGCAGCCCACCAGTCTCTCCCATCCCTGGGATTCTCCAGGCAAGAATGCTGGAGTGGGTTGCCATTTCCTTCTCCAATGCATGAAAGCGAAAAGTGAAAGGGAAGTCACTCAGTCATGTCCGACCCTCAGCGACCCCATGGACTGCAGCCTTCCAGGCTCCTCCATCCATGGGATTTTCCAGGCAAGAGTACTGGAGTGGGGTGCCATTGCCTTCCCCAGCCTGCATAAGCTGAAAGTGAATGCTCTTCAGCCTGTGTGATGGAAGGGAAGATGGTCAGACAGAAAGAGCAAGTGATGTCCTGCCTCCTATCTCCATGTTCTGCCCTCTTACTTCACTGGCTTCATCTCTCCTCTGTTTCAGTTCAGAGTCTGAGGCTGGTGGCTGCCTTTAAAGGGAACAGCATGTGATGGTGGTGGTGGTGGTGGTGGTGGTGGGGTGTTCTGGAAACCTGGACCAGAAAGGGAAGGGATTAGCTGGAATGTTCTTGTGGAATCTCTAAAGAGGAGGGCGTGTCTGAGATGGAGCCAAGGTCTACAGTGGGGACTGGGCTGCCTGCTGCCCTGGAGGAGGGATGTAAGAGCAGAATCAAGGCGAGGAGGAATGGCCGGTGGTCACGGTGGGTTGAGAGGCACTGGAGGCCAGTGTAGACATGGTGAGTGGGTAGTGGGATGTCCGTGTGTCCACTTCCCAGAGTATTCGTGGCTGGTACTTCTCTGCTTCCCCTTGAAGCATTGATGCTGCTCAGAAGCAGTCAATTGGACTTTTTACTGAACATCTCCTTGTGCCAGATTCAGCATCAGAGGTGACTCCTGCTTGAGGAACACCCACTCGAGCTTGGACACAAAGGAACGAGATGGCACAGTTGGAGGAGAGCAGGAGCCTCTTTGGGCCCCAGAGGACTCGATCTGTGGTCTCAAAGGTGGAGAGTAGCAAACGTTCTGGTGGAGAAGAGGTGCGAGTGCCTCAAGCGCACACAAAGGGCAGCAGGGAAACGTGCTACACGTGTTCAGGCTGGCTGAGGCTGGGGTGGTGGGCGGGGCTTCGGCAAGAGAGGAGACTGCGCAGAGGGGATGGGAACACCCGAGCTGGGAGGTGGCAGGCCTTCCCAAGTGCTCCGTGGTTCCAACTGAGCATCCACAACTCCATCACACTTCAGCTTTCATTCTCGTGTTCACTCACCTCCGGATGATTCCTGCTCAACATGGCAGCTAACTCACAGTGGTCCTGCCCCCTGCCCTGTGTAGACTGGTCTCCATACCAGTCTACTCGATCAGATCAGTACCCCACAGCCTTCTGACTGGCTGGACTCTGGGATGTGGCCTTGGACCCTTGCATGGCCATCTGCGTCCTTTCCCCTGGACAGGAGGCTGGTGCCCTAGCTGGTACTTCCACGCCTGCTGCAAGCCCCACCCTGGCCTTTTCATTTCTTCTTGTTACCTGCATAAGCTGAAAGTGAATGCTCTTCAGCCTGTGTGATGGAAGGGAAGATGGTCAGACAGAAAGAGCAAGTGATGTCCTGCCTCCTATCTCCATGTTCTGCCCTCTTACTTCACTGGCTTCATCTCTCCTCTGTTTCAGTTCAGAGTCTGAGGCTGGTGGCTGCCTTTAAAGGGAACAGCATGTGATGGTGGTGGTGGTGGTGGTGGTGGTGGGGTGTTCTGGAAACCTGGACCAGAAAGGGAAGGGATTAGCTGGAATGTTCTTGTGGAATCTCTAAAGAGGAGGGCGTGTCTGAGATGGAGCCAAGGTCTACAGTGGGGACTGGGCTGCCTGCTGCCCTGGAGGAGGGATGTAAGAGCAGAATCAAGGCGAGGAGGAATGGCCGGTGGTCACGGTGGGTTGAGAGGCACTGGAGGCCAGTGTAGACATGGTGAGTGGGTAGTGGGATGTCCGTGTGTCCACTTCCCAGAGTATTCGTGGCTGGTACTTCTCTGCTTCCCCTTGAAGCATTGATGCTGCTCAGAAGCAGTCAATTGGACTTTTTACTGAACATCTCCTTGTGCCAGATTCAGCATCAGAGGTGACTCCTGCTTGAGGAACACCCACTCGAGCTTGGACACAAAGGAACGAGATGGCACAGTTGGAGGAGAGCAGGAGCCTCTTTGGGCCCCAGAGGACTCGATCTGTGGTCTCAAAGGTGGAGAGTAGCAAACGTTCTGGTGGAGAAGAGGTGCGAGTGCCTCAAGCGCACACAAAGGGCAGCAGGGAAACGTGCTACACGTGTTCAGGCTGGCTGAGGCTGGGGTGGTGGGCGGGGCTTCGGCAAGAGAGGAGACTGCGCAGAGGGGATGGGAACACCCGAGCTGGGAGGTGGCAGGCCTTCCCAAGTGCTCCGTGGTTCCAACTGAGCATCCACAACTCCATCACACTTCAGCTTTCATTCTCGTGTTCACTCACCTCGGATGATTCCTGCTCAACATGGCAGCTAACTCACAGTGGTCCTGCCCCCTGCCCTGTGTAGACTGGTCTCCATACCAGTCTACTCGATCAGATCAGTACCCCACAGCCTTCTGACTGGCTGGACTCTGGGATGTGGCCTTGGACCCTTGCATGGCCATCTGCGTCCTTTCCCCTGGACAGGAGGCTGGTGCCCTAGCTGGTACTTCCACGCCTGCTGCAAGCCCCACCCTGGCCTTTTCATTTCTTCTTGTTTCTGGAACAAGTCTTTCTAGTTGGAAAGTTCTCTGCCCTCCCCACCTCCGCAGGGCTCTTCTGTGCCATTCAGGGTTCTGAGCAGTCCTCTCTCCATAAACCTGTGTCCACCTGCATCCTGCACCGCATCCCATCACCAGCGTGAGACCTCGATGGCTCCTGCTGGTGCTATTCGGCTCATACTCATGTTGATTCATTTACTGCCTGTTGGCCTCCCTGGGCCCCCCTGGGCCCCCCTTCCCTGGTTCAGTAGGGGCAGGAGACCCACTTGCCTTGGTCCACCTCTCCACCCACCACGGCCATGCGCTGGTGGCAATCTGAGCTGGGCAGGCCACTTGTTGACTGTTGAATAAAGAACCCGAGGCACAGGGAGAGGGTGGCAGTGGAGCCAGTGGGTAGGGCTTCCCCAGGCCTGGGCAGGCGACCCACGTGTGCATAAGCCCAGATCAGCACCCAGGAGAGCCCAGCCCTGTCCCTGCACATCCGCGTCCTCCATCATACCCCGGCCTTTTACACTTGATGCAGACATGCCCACGGCCCTCCGGGGATCTGGCTGCACCCTCTAAGTATGAGTCAAGACTTGATGGCCTTCAGGGGCTCTATGTACAGTACTTTCCAACAGTAACATCTCCCACAGCAGGCAGGGAGGCTATCCTGGGAGGGTCTGAGCCCCTGATGGGACAGTCAGGAATTGGGGGAAAGGAGGCCTGGAGCTTCAGGAACTTCCTGTTTCCTCCTGTGACCCTGAGCCTGGAAGGGGGAGTGGTGGCTGGAGAATGAGAAGGAGCCTTGACTCGGGACATTGAGCATTTTATCAAGGCGAGCGGCCTGAGCAGGTGTGTGTTCACAAGGGTGACGCTCACAGCCACAGTGTGGCTGACTCCCCCACACGCCCACTCACCCCTCTCTCCTGGACTTCACACCAGCTTGGGGCAGGCTCTTCTGTGGCCAGCACTGAGTGGACCACACCCACCTCTCCCCCAAGGCATTCTTAGTGGAACTACGTGTACGACAGTTTCCCGATTCACACTTAAGGTGGACAAATATCTAAAAGTGATGGAACGCTCCAACACTGAGTGATACCTGGTGATGAAGTGCAGACTCTATCATCCTACAAGTGAAGAGGCATCTCCCCACACCAGGGTCAGAACCACACATGCACTCCCAGGAGTCAGAAGACGAGCAGGAGGAAGTGTCTGGAGGTGATGGGCACAGCAGCAGTGGGAGGGGGGCTTCCAGATGCCGAGACCACCCGCAAGACCCGGGTGGATGAGACGTGAGGCTGCTCCTTCCCTGAGGTACATTCAGTGAAATGTGACACATTTAGAATTATCCATCTGATTCCATTGTCAAGATTTTGCTGACAATGTGGGAAATGGACACATTCATCTCTGTTAAAGTAACCTGCTCCTATTCAGGGACCAGCGGAGCACCCAACATGTTCCCAGTACTTTTAAGTACATCTCTTAGCGTCCTCCTCAGCACCCTGAAAAGTGGGGTGAGTCTCCTCTTTATAGTTAACAGCACGGGAGGGCAAGTGTGGCCAAGATACTCACCATGATGATGACAGGCGGAACCGGAATTTGAACCCAGGCCTACGGAGACTGGATCCCGGGCGATGGTTTCTGCCGTTCACCCGGAGCACCTCACTAATCCATGGCGCCTTCTAGGTGTAACCTGCTCTTGGTGATAAAATTATAAACATTCATTATTGAGAACTTGGAGAACAGGCGAGGGTACATAAAAGAAGATAAACAGCAACTATTTCCCCACTGCAAAAAAAAAATCATTATATCTTGATATGCTTTATTTCCCCCAAAACTTCTCATTTTATCTTTGCAAAGCATATGCCAGATCGTTTTATATGAATTTTTAAAAATTTATTTTCCCACCTAACAACTCAGTATGGGCCCTCTTTATTGCTGAGCAGTTTGCTCAGTGCTGGCTGAGAGTGCCGGGGTTGTGTGACATGCATCCAGAGGATAAATTGCGATGCTTCAAATCCAGGTTTATGCATTCAAACGCTTTCTAATTTCTTCCCCTTTTGAAGCAAACTCATTTTGATCAACTGTGTACATAAATGTTTGACTGTGGTTTTGATCATTTTCTTGGGACAGCATCCTTTCTCTATGTTTCCAAAGACAGCTCTGTCCCCTGGTTATGATCTCAGAGCCTCTAAAGGCTATTTGTTTTGCAAAATAAGACATCAGGCAACACCACACGGGAAGCTGCAGGAAGAAACATCCTTTAAAAGAAGGCTTGGTTGAGGAAAGCATCTGCGTCTCTTGATCATTGCTCCTCCATCAAACCTGGGTGACCCGGAGCCTCCCCTCCGCATGTTTGGAAGCTTACAGAAGGCTGCTTGGCTCAATGGAAGGACTAGCTGTCCCTGTCCTGGGGGCTCCTCAGGGTCCCCGTTTCTAACCAGGTAAGTTCTGCTGTTAAAGTGGTACCAACGCCCTCTAGTCCCTCTCCAGCAATTGTATGGAGTGTTCTGGGGTGAGGTCCCATCTACTCCACGGTAAGCACACAGCTCTCTGCAGGTAACCAGAGCTCAGAAGCTCACGCGCGCTCCAACACTTCATCTGTTTCCCATGCTGCCAAGTTGTGCTCATGGTGTGAGGTGGCACTTCCTCTGAGTGCCAGGGTGAGGTGGGGGAACCTTTGTGGAGCCTTCTCAAATTATTAAGTACCAGGCAACCACAGAGTATTGGGTGAGTGCTCTCCATTGTTACCTGCTCCTCAAGAATCGCCTTTAGCTCTGTAACTTCCTGGGATTAGTAGGACACCTGGCAACTATGGAACATGTGGAATTCATGGAGATTAAGGGGATTAATTGTGGGGATGGTACCAGCGACAGGGCTCCTGAGAAAAGGGCTGGCCATTCTAAAGGAGATCAGCCCTGGGATTTCTTTGGAAGGAATGATGCTAAAGCTGAAACTCCAGTACTTTGGCCACCTCATTCGAAGAGTTGACTCATTGGAAAAGACTCTGATGCTGGGAAGGATTGGAGGCAGGAGGAGAAGGGGACGACAGAGGATGAGATGGCTGGATGGCATCACTGACTACATGGACGTGAGTCTGAGTGAACTCCGGGAGATGGTGATGGACAGGGAGGCCTGGCGTGCTGTGATTTATGGGATGGAAAAGAGTTGGACACGACTGAGCGAATGAACTGAACTGAAAAGGACCTCCACTCAGTGATGATTCTTTACTTCATATCTTTGAATACCTTCTTATTAAGATAGCACATTAGAAATATTATATACATTGTTGCATTTGTATTTTACAAATTAGTGGTATTTACAAAAAGTGATATTACAAATATCTTATGGTATCTCTTCTATGTGGCATCAAAAAAATGGCACAAATGAATTTATTTACAAAATGGAAATAGAGTCACAGATATAGAAAAGAAATTTAAGGCTACCAAAAGGAAAAAGAGGGGAGGGATAAATTGGGAAATTAGAATCAACAAATATACAAGTATGAAATAGATGACTGTTGATAATAAGAACCTACTGTATAGCACAGGGAACTCTACTCAATACTCTGGAATGACCCAGATGGCAAAAGAATCTAAAAAAGAGTATGTGTAACTGATTCACTTAGCTGTACAGCAGAAACTCACACAGCATTGTAAATCAACTAGACTGCAGTAAAAATTAATAAAAACATAAAAGAAGTAATAATAACTTTGAAAGTACAAAGGTTGAAAAGTAGGAAAGCCAAAACTTTTCTGACAGATAATGTGATTTGTGCATTAATAGACTGTTGGAATTTACAATAAGGGGTCAGGTCGCTAAAATAATGCATTAAAAACTTTAAATTGTTATCTACCAGCATATAAATTAGAAAATTAAATTTAAAAAGATATTTATAATAACATAAAAACATCAAATATTTAAGAACAAGTGACACAAATATGTAAGACTTTATGCAGAGCACTATTAATAAGAGGAATTTAAATAAAAGTAGAAGAGTATATCACATTCACAGATGGGGAAGTTCACTATTATGTAGATATCAGTGCTTCCAACATGATCTCTGGATTCAGTGCAATTCCAGTAAAAGTGCCAACTGGGTGAATGTGTATGTATGTGTAACTTGAGAATCTGATTCTAAAATTTATATGGATGCTATGCCATGACACCCTTAAAAAAGAAGAAGGTGTGAACATTTTATTTTCTTTGAATATTCAACTTTCTGTAAGCTATTTGGGGCTCCCGAGGTGCCGACCGTATCTTGACCCCGTTTGTGGTTTCGCTGGTGTTTAACTTGTGATCCTTTACTAGTTGGTTTTGTTTTGTGCACTCTTAGGGTATGATATACCGTAGAGAGAATTTATAAAGGAAATGATATAAGATTTCAAGAGGGACACACTCCTCTTTTGAAAGTGAAAGTGTTAGTTGCTCAGTCGTGTCCAGCTCTTTGCGACTCCATGGACTATTTCCTGCAAGACTCCTCTGTCCATGTAATTCTCCAGGCAAGAACACTGGAGTGGGTTGCCGTTCCCTTCTCCAGGGAGTTTTCTCAGCCCGGGGACGGAACCTGGGTCTGCCACATTGCAGGCAGATTCTCTACTTTCTGAGCCACCAGGAAAATCCAGGTGTTCCTGTTTCTTAAAAATTGACCTCTTTTGTCACCTAAGTAAATTATGATCTGATCAAGAAACAAAAGGGACAAATACAATTTTTTCATTTCTTCTGAGTCAAGGCATGATGCTTTCAGCAATGATTTTCCTGGTTTGGGCTTTTGGACTCTGCTGGACATGAAGAGGATGGCATGCCAGTTTCTCCTCGTCCCCTTGCTCCACCCCCGCGCCACTCTCTCCTCTCACCTGGATGCCAGTGGACCAGGGCTGGTCCACGCACGGCTCTCAGAGACGTTCTGAGAGCTTCTGAGACACCCTGCTGGGATTGTATTCTGATTCTCAGCTGATCATCAGGTTAAAGACTGCTCACCAATGAAGTGCAGACTCGCAACTGGGAGACCTAAGTCAGCATCCAGTAAGCACGCAGGGCCACATTCATCTCAAATACCTGGATGTCTTCCTGGTAACACTGCAGTCCTCATCTGAGATTCTTCTCATGGACGTACATTTCTATGTACAAAGAGGATAACATCCAGTTCATTCTGCCTCAGTGGGGATTCCAAAGATTAACTTTAATTAAACTTATTTACTTTGAGTTCTCCTGAGGAGTGGTTGTAATAACACGAAAGAGTGAGGATAGTGCTGCTGATTGGGATTATATTACTGAACAGCAGTGAAAGAAATTCCAGGTTATATGAATAATATAATAATAATTATATGCATAATAGTTCCGTTAAAAGAGTTCTATAAATACAGGGTGATATCATATTGAAATGATAACTTTCTTCTTAGTTTTCTTGACTTTTAACTCTTTGACCTGTATTTAAACACATTGTTTTATTGATGGTGATGTGATGTGCCTTTTAACATGATAATTTTCTCTCCTAAAGTAATTTAGAAAAAAAAATATTCTTCAGGTAATAGGGCTTTATATATTTTGAACCTGTACCTTTGTAATAAAATGTAGAGTACTTAACCCCCTAAGCTGTACAATCTTTCTACATATCCATGGGGAATTCATAGGTATTAAATTAGCTACAAGCGGCTTTGAAAATGTTCTCCAAATGCTGTAAAGAGATATTGAGAAATCAAGAAAGATATTAAGCATTACAATAAAAAATTTAATAATGCCCCATAGTCTACTAGAATTCAAGTGTGGTTTATTTATATTAAGTTTTCCACTTATTTCCTGAGCGCCATGTTCCACGATTAGAGTCAGAAGGTAGTTGCCCATGACTGAGTCTTAGAAGTGCATGGAATTGCCAGCTTGTGGTGTTTTAGAAGACTTTCCTGTAGCTCAAACGGTAAAGAATCTGCCTGCAAGGATTTGAATTCATCTCACTGCTTCTCTGGCAAAGACCAGAGTGACCACCTTTGCTGGGATGCTGGTCTATGAATTTCAGTTACACAGAGTCTACAAGCAGTCATTATATGTTTCCTGAATATCACAGAGTTGTGAGGATTATGAGCTAAGCCCTCTTTTGAGCCTGGTTATTCGTGTACATTTGAGGTTTTCAAGAAGCTTAGTCCATTAGAAAGTAAGCGTCCATCAGAATGGTGTAAAGAATGATGGACGAGTGTGTTTTGCCCCACTGAAAACAGGAGAAAGAATTTATTGTATTTGTTTTAAATTTCTTGACCACCAACCTCTGCTAAAATTAAAAAATTAAGATGGTAGTCCCTCTTCCCCCAAAGAGCTGATATGTTTTGAAGAATGAGGAGACTTTGAAAGATCCAGAGTTCCTTACTCTGCAAGTTTCAGCACCAAAGACAGCTCTGGAGGGGCCCTGGTTACACTCCCCAAGTCTCCCTCCCATAGGAAAGCTGAGAGAAGGGATGTTTCTGTGTCTACAACTCCTTGCAACTCCCTGGACTGCAGCCCTCTGTCCATGAGATTCTCTAGGGAAGAATAGCAGAGCAGGTTGCTATTTCCTACTCCAAGGAGTCTTCCCAGCTTAGGGATCAAACCCACGTCTCTCACATTTGCTGTGTTGGCAGACGGATTCTTTACCACTGCACCACATGGGAAAGCCAGAGGAGAGCGTGCAGGTTATTTAATGAAGGGTGTTGGTGGATGTCGGGGATGCAGGCCTGCACTGTCTGTTTTGAGCATCATTAGAAAAGAGCCCTGATCCTCACCAGCACTCAGGAAAGGCAGGGGCACGCTCTCAAGGAGAGGATGTACGGGTCTTACCCTGTGCAGTATTTCTGGCCACAAGCTGAGAGGAAGGGAGGGGACTGTTTACAAACGTCTTCTTAAAAGACAGAGTGGGGTCTCAAATGTTGAATTTGCTTCTGAACATTTTGTGAAGAGCCTGGCACACAGTGTGGATAAATATTTGCTGAATGAATGATTAAATAAGCAACTAGAGCTGCCATCTTCTAATTTTTGCCCTCTATTCATCAAAAAAACAAATTTCCTTTTTAGGTGTAATGCACAGAAAAGTACACAGCCATGGGGCTTAGGCTGAACAGCTGCCCTGTGGCCTCAGAGCAGAGGCGAGCACTCTGAATGTGAGCAGGCATGTGAGTCGCCCCAGACTTTGCAGTAAGGGTCCTGCCAGGGGTGGGTGCCGGGGCCCGTCTGGATGCAGCGGTCCCTGGGGCACGGCTCGATGGTGAGTCTTCACATCGGCATCTAGGAGGATGTCAACAGGAGAACTGTAAACATGTTTAGCACTTGAATTATACTTTAACCAATTGATAGAACTACAGCTTTATTTATATGATTTTGATTTAAAACTTTGAGGTTCATTAATCACAGTTTGTGTTTGACCTTCAATTGTAAAAACTGGTTTAAATATTTTACAAGAAGAATAACTTTTTTGAGAAACATGGAGTGTATTTTTAATTGTCATTTTAAAGTTATTTTAATTGGCACATTTATAGATATATATTTATAGATATATTTCATATATATATGTGTACAGATTATATTTTTATAGATATAATTTATACATTTATAGATATATAATTCATGTATTAATTTTTTCATTTTAAAAAAATTAATGTATTCATTTTAATTGGAGGATAATTACTTCACAATATTGTGACGTTTTTGCCATACATCAACATGAATCGGCCAAAGTTATACATGTGTCCCCTCCGTCCTGAACCTCCTTCCCACCTGCCTCCCCACCCTGTCCCTCTGGGTTGTCCCAGAGCACCGGCTCTGGGTGCCCTGTTTCATGCACTGAACTTGCTTGCTCATTTATGTTACATGTGTTATTGTATATTGCTGGGTTTAGGTCGCTCAGTCGTGTCCGACTCTTTGCAGCCCCATGGACTACAGCATGCCAGGCTTCCCTGTCCTTCACTATCTCCCAGAGTTTGCTCAAGCTCATGTCTTTGGAGTCAGTGATGCCATCCAAAGTACTGGATCTCCGGCTTCGCATTAGTCCTGCTGGTGAACATTCTGGTTCGATCTCCTTAAGGACTGACTGGTTTGACTAGATTCCTTTAGGGTCTGACTTGGATTACTGTCTGTTAATGTATATGTGTCAGCGTTATTTTCTCAAATGATCCCACCCTTGCCTTCTCCTACCAAGTCCAAAAGTCTGTTCTTTATGTCTAAGTCTCCTTTGCTGCCCAGTAAGTAGGATCATTGGTGCCATCAATCTTTCTAAATTCTGTATATGAAATGGCAACCCTCTCCAGTACTCTTGCCTTGAAAATTCCATGGACAGAGGCGCCTGACTCGCTACAGTCCATGGGGAAGCAAAGAGCTGGACATGACTGAGCACTCACACGCATTCCAGATATTTATATTTTAGCTCATGTCTTTGGAGTCAGTGATGCCATCCAAAGTACTGGATCTCCGGCTTCGCATTAGTCCTGCTGGTGAACATTCTGGTTCGATCTCCTTAAGGACTGACTGGTTTGACTAGATTCCTTTAGGGTCTGACTTGGATTACTGTCTGTTAATGTATATGTGTCAGCGTTATTTTCTCAAATGATCCCACCCTTGCCTTCTCCTACCAAGTCCAAAAGTCTGTTCTTTATGTCTAAGTCTCCTTTGCTGCCCAGTAAGTAGGATCATTGGTGCCATCAATCTTTCTAAATTCTGTATATGAAATGGCAACCCTCTCCAGTACTCTTGCCTTGAAAATTCCATGGACAGAGGCGCCTGACTCGCTACAGTCCATGGGGAAGCAAAGAGCTGGACATGACTGAGCACTCACACGCATTCCAGATATTTATATTTTTGATGAAAACATATTTAAATGAATACAGTTCAAACAACATTCCATTGCATATTTTAGTCTGAAATGCATATTATAAACTTTAGATCATGGAGAATAAATGAAGTCAGTTTTGTGTGTGTGTGTGTGTATGTATGTGCAATAGAAAATATGGAAATGGGGCTCAGAAATAGAAAGCTGAGAAGGAAATAGGAAAATCTTTGTGAAAGGAGCTCTGCTCACATTTAAAAGTAATCTGGAAACAATGAAACTGAGCAGACTTCTGCGGTGTGTGACTCATATGAAACTTGCAAGCTCAGTGTTCTACACTGTATAATTAGTTAGACTTAATTATTGAAAAAAATGAAAATGAGCAAGAAAACTGTTCTCATCAGATACCAAACTTAAACAGGTCAGCTAAAATCTCCTTACAGTCATTATTAAAGGAAGATTGAATTTTTGATCAAACAATGAGAGTGGGAAAGAGTATTTCTTATCCAAACCACATCTGGAACTGACAGAGCGCCAGCCTGCTGTTAGGAGATGAGGAAAATATGTTCATGAAATCGGTAAATTGGACGAGAGATGAAGCCTCATCACACCATTTGGATAGTGTGTGAATGTTTCTAGCAAAGGCAATCTGATTCAAATTGACGATTCTAATTTTCTTTCCATAAGCCTGATAGAAAATTGAGTATTTTACATTGCAATTATTTCTATTGAAAGAAGAAAGTATAGCCACCAACTTACAGATTTTAAGTTTAAAGGCGAAGTATTTTGCAACTATTTTTTCATATTTTGTAACATAGCTTTGGGTAAGATGGTATCTGTGGCTGCAAATATCCAAACTCTTAATTATAAGAACATAAAGCACCTAGAACCAGAGAAATCACACAAGTAATTACTGCCATGGGGAACAGTCTGAACAGTGAGCGAGAGTGCTGAAGAAAGACTTCCGAACATGGAGATACCTTGGTGCAACGTTCTTAAAGAGTCGTATTATCTGCTCACTATTAGCAAGCACGATGATTTTTTTGTGATACTCACAGTGCAATGTTTATAGAAAGCAATAGAAATTTCCTAGTAGAAATGCTTGCAAAACTAAATGGCAGCATGGCTAAACCTGGAATTCTGGTTAAAAAATAAAGCATGTGAAGATTATCAAGGATGAAATATTCAAATGAGACCCATATCTTAATGAATGGATGTGAATGGACATCTTACTAAAGTCAGAGAAGAAATCACACACAAATGTTTTGAAAAGTAAATATTCCCCATTTCCATCACCTGTACCAAGGACAAAATGTTGAGCAAGTAACATTTGTGGATTTAGTCTTAACCACCAGAAAGATGAAAACAGACATCAGAATTAACGGCTGCCACTGGTTTTGTATCTATTGTAAAATGTGTAGGCTTTGATCTGAGAAAAGTGGGACCGAACAACTTTCAGTTTCAGGTTTTGGTATAAAGGATAAAACACTAATAATACTGGTAAAGAGCAAAGTGTACAAACCAGAATTTTGGCTGAAAATCCATTTGTTACCAGGAGTCATGACTCAACTATACATTTAGTGATACATCTTTTGGAGCAAGTGTTGTGTTAGTCACTCAGTAATGTGACCCTATGGCCTGTGACTTACCAGGTTCCTCTGTCCATGGGATTCTCCAGGCAAGAATGTTGGGGTGGGTTGCCATGCCCTCCCACAGGGGATCTTCCCCACCCAGGGATCGAGCCTAGCCTCCTGCACTGCAGGCAGATCCTGCACAGTGTGAACCACCAGGGAAGCCCAATGAATGCCATAATTATATAAGCTGTTTTCCAAATCTTCCCAAAGATAGATTCTCTTATCACATTGACCTTTCAACCTTTCCTGACCACATGAAAGGAATACCACATCTTCACTTTGTTTGCACAAGATAAAATTCTTACTAGAAGAGTGGAATCACCCATGAGCCTCAGAGTGAACATGAACGTGGTTTCCAGCACGCAAAATAAGCTAATGCTGAATCTGTACCATCCGCACTTAGTGGGTAGGAATTATTTCTTGTTAATGTTATGCATGAAAATGTCTACAAAAAAGCCAAGTCTAAATTTAGGCATTTTTTCTTTTAGGATTAAACTGCTTTTGAATTTTTTTAGCGAAACGGGGATCTTGCTCAAGCACACAATGAAGGTGACATTAGAATAAAATTTGAAAACTTAGTACCAGAAAATGAAAATGTATCAGGAGCACGAGGAAGACTGCGCCTTAATGATTCTGAAATTGTGTTCGTTGTCAATCACGATACAGTCTGAAGTGAAGAGCTGAATAAATTGAGCAGCATTTCGTCAGTTTGGGTTTTCGTTATGATGTTCCAGAATTGAACAATTTAAAAGGTCAACTTAAGAAGTCAGGCTAATTAAGAATAAAGTATTAAAAAAATTAAGTAATGAAAAGTTAAGGACTTCGCTGATGGTGTATCATTTTCTTGCTTGCCTTTGTTCAATCTGTTCAATGCCATTTAGCGATTTATTTTCATAGTTGATTTACAATGTTGTGTTGGTTTCAGGTGCACTGAAAGTAAGTCGGCTATATAAATACATGCGTATATCCACTCTTTAATTCTTTTGTAGGTTCTTCCCCCATATAGGCCATTGCAGTGTACTGAGTGGAGTTACCTGTGCTATACAGCAGGTTCTTATTAGTTTTATATTTCATATATGTGTGTGTGCATGCTAAGTTGCTTCAGTTGTGTCTGACCCTGTGACCCCATGGACTGTGGCCCATCAGGCTCCTCTGTCCATGGGATTTCCCAGGAAAGAGTACTGGAGTGTGTTGCCATGCCCTCCTCTAGGGGATCTTCCCGACCCAGGATCAAACCCTGGTCACGCGTTCCTGCATTGGCAGGCAGATTTTTCGCCACTAGTGCCGCCTGGGAAGCCCCCAGTTTACATGTGACAGTGTGTTTAGTTCGGTCTCACCCCCCAGTTACCCCTAATCCCCTGGCAACCTGTTTGTTTTCTACAACTGCAACTCTGCTTCTGTTTTATAAATGAGTTCATTTGTTTTTTCTTCCACATATAAGCAATAGCATACGATATTTGTCTTTCTGTGTCTGACTTGCTTCACTCAGTATGACAATCTCATTTGACTGCTTTTTTCTTCTCTTCACTTGGTGACCATTTTTTCTGCTCCTTTGGAAAAAGCAAGAGAGCTCCAGAAAAACATCTACTTCTGCTTTATTGACTATGCCAAAGCCTTTGACTGTGTAGATCACAATAAACTGGGAAATTCTTC